>OMKY01003413.1:3100-13593 GCA_900302395.1 Bregmaceros cantori
AAAAAAAAAAAAAAAAAAAATGGGGGGTGGGGGGGGGGGGGGGGGGGGGGGGTTTCGGCGTCCGGACCCTTCTGTGGATACGCGAACATAGTGCCGTGTCCCCTTGTAAGCGAGTTCTCTGTGCAGTCACGACTATAGAGACCCGCTGGCAGTGCTCTGCAGCCGGTAAAACGCTGCAGGGAATGCCGACGATTCACACGTCACTCTTTTCTTTTTATTTATCAATAATAATAAATACAGCAATAATAATGATGATAATGCCATACATTTAATGTACATATAATGTAAATATCACAATAATCACAGATCAATTTACAAAACGACAACACAGGTTGATGGTCAACATGTTTTAATAGCTCTTAAATTTTGACCGTGGCAGGCTTTTTTTCACCCCGGGAATGAATGGCACTGGGCATTTTCGGATGGATTTTGACATTTTGCGCGTGTGATTCCATTCAGAACTTAGCATGCATGGGACGGCGGAATGTACATGGAACGGAAATTTTACGTGCTGCGTGGCCAACTTCTCCCAGAGTCTGTGAATACTTCTCTCACTTTAATTCAACACACACTCGCACGCGTACACGACTCATATCATTCGTTGACTATAATACACTTGATTTCGTTCTCGTTCGATGACGCTGCGATGTCGCTCGCAATGGAAATTAATAATAGGCGTGACAGTCAGCCTCGTCTTCGCTTCCTCAGTCAGCTCCTCGATCGCCACGCCTACTGCGCTGTGATTGGATTGTCTGATTTAAATACTTGTCACGCCTCTACGCCGTTTGTCCCACCTACTGCACGGTGACTGGATGACAACATTTGATTGACATGTTTTTTTTCAAGGTTTTTCGCAGTTTTTCCAATTGATCTGCACCAGACCCAATTCAGCGTCTCGCGATGTGCAATTCGTGGACGATGCATTGGGTCTCGCTTGCCAGGCTAGCACTTCATGAGTGTAATTCTTGCCCTACTATTTGCATTGTATGTGTAGTTTGAAGTTTGATTGTCCTGCGTCAATAGACCACTTTCCAAATCTGTTTAAAGTACAATAAGAAAACCCACTTCAATAGACCACTTCTACTTCAATAAGAAAGCCTACTCCAATTTCAATAAGAAAGACCAATTCAATAGACCACATCTAGTACACTGTTAAAGCCCATTTGAATAGATTGCTTCATGTTCAATAAGAAAGCCCACTTCAATTTCAATAAGAACCCACTTCAATAGACCACTTCTACTTCAATAGGAAAGCCTACTCCAATTTCAATAAGAAAGACCAATTCAATAGACCGCTTTTAGTTCAATAAAAATCGACCACTTCAATAGACTACTTCAAATTCAATAAGAAAGCCCACTTAATCTCCCATCATGCACTGCATGAGTGTAATTCTTGCCATACTATTTGCATTGTATGTGTAGTTTGAAGTTTGATTATTCTGCGTCAATAGACCACTTTCCAAATCACTTCAATTCAATAAGCCCTCTTCAATAGACTGAATCAATTTCAATAACAAATCACACTTCAATGGACCACTTCTACTTCAATAAGAAAGAATAGACTGCTCCAAGTTCGATTAAAAATCCCACTTCAAAAAAATAGTTCAAGTTCAAAATAGTTCACTTCAATAGACCAATTCTACTTCAATATGAAATCCCATTTCAATAGACTGAATCAATTTCAACAAGTAAGCCCACATAAAGACTGCTCAAAGTCTGATTAGAAATTTCAATAAGAAAGCCCACTTCAATAGACCACTTCTACTTCAATGAGAAAGGCCACTTTAGTAGACCACTTCTACTTCAATAATAACGCTCGCTTAAATGGAGCACTTCAAGTTTAATAAGAAACCCTACTTAAATTTCAATAAGAGAGCCCACTTCAATAGACCACTTCTTGTTCAATGAGAAAGCCCCGTTCAAGAGACCACTTTAATTTCAATAAGAAAGCCTACTCCAAAAGGCTGTTTCACGTTCACTTAGAAAGCCCACTTCAGTAGACCACTTCTACTTCAATAAGAAAGCCTACTTCAATTTCAATAAGAAAGCCCACTTCAACAGACCACCTAGTTCAATAAGAAAGCCCACTTCAATAGGCCACTTCTACTTCAATGAAAAAGCCCACTTTAGTAGACCACTTCTACTTCAAAAAGAAAGCCTACTTCATTAGACCACTTCTAGTTCAATAAGAAACCCCACTTCAATAGACTGTTTCAAGTTCAATAAGAAAGCGTACTTCAATAGACCACTTCTAGTTCAATAAGAAAGCCCCCTTCAAGTGACCACTTTAATTTCAATGAGAAAGCCCACTTCAGTAGACCACTTCGCCTTCAATAAGAAAGCCTCCTTCAAGAGACCACTAATTTCATTAAGAAAGCCTACTCCAATAGGTCATTTTCAAGTTCAATAAGAAAGCCCCCTTCAAGAGGCTAGTTCAATAGAAAACACACTTCTAAAGATGACCTCAAGTTAACTAAGAAGGCCCTGTTCAAAAGACAATTTCAAGTTAAATAAAGCCCACATCAATATGCTGTTTCAAGTTAAATAAGAAAGCCTACTTCAATAGACCACTTCTAGTTCAATTAAGAAAGCCCACTTCAATAGACATCTTCTACTTCAATGACAAAGCCCACTTCAGTAGACCACTTCTACTTCAGTGACAAAGCCCACTTCAGTAGACCACTTCTACTTCAATTTCAATAAGAAAGCCCATTTCAATAGACCACTTCTACTTCAATAAGAAAGCCTTCTTCAATAGACTACTTCAATTTCAATATGAAAAAAAATGTGTATTGTTACCCCTTCACTTATCTCCCGGAGATCCATCTATCATTTTCACCAGCTTGAAAAAATCTCAGTGGAATAGTCTCTCTTGCAACTAGTCCTTGTCCAATCTGTACAGTCCATCTGTTTATTTATATCTTCTCCTTACATCAGGCATACATAAACTGCGACGTGCACATTGAATCCTGCCAGTCACTCTTTCCATATGATTTTCCATAGAACCAACAATGCCACTGCTTCTGCGTTCATATTCTTCTTTGCCTACTTTGTGTGTCTACCATCTGTTTCTGAGTTCTTTGTTGCCATAGAACATCACTCAGCCCGTCTGCTCATGATCTGCTCAAAAGACGTTTTGTCTCGCTGGTCCGAGGCTTTCTACTTTGGATGAGCTTCACAATGTCTGAACTAACACTTCACTTAAACACTACAATTATAAACAATGGCGTAACTTCTATAGACTCAAGTCTTACTAACGGTGATCTCATGTCCAGAAAGAGTGGAAGTGTGCAATATTTGCTTGTAGTCCTCCAAACTCCTTGGAGATCAGGTTCACTTTGCTGCTGCTGCCCAGTGTTCAAACAATGGCTGTGTCCAAAATCCCTCCCTATACCCCATATAGTGCGCTATATGGGGCGCATGCCGTCGGCATCGGATGTACCCTACATGAAGCAATATAACCCACAATGCATTGCGAGATGTTTTAAAAATGACCTAAACTTCAAAAGCATGGCACGACAGGAGTAAATAGGGACCGACTGCGGCAATCATACTTTTTGACTTTTTCTCATTGTTGAATTTTATTATTTTATCATTATATTTTGTCACAATTTTGACGGCAGCAACTCTAGTGTCCAAAATCTCGGCCATGGCTGTTGATGTGCACTTCATGGGGAGGTAGGGGATAGGGAGCGATTTTGGACACAGCCAATGACTTTTAAGGAACATATAACTTTGTTTAAACAACCTTCTTCATTATTTGGGTGATAGAATTATTTGTATTGTTATACTCAACATGACCCAAGGCCAAGGGTTGAAGAGTGAAAGGTTATTTGGTTAGAAATGTAAGTACTTCTGCCTTTCTGTGATAATTCTTGAATTTTATAATGTTATAATAATTTTGCAGGCGCCAACTCCACTGTTGAGTGCACTATAAATGAGCACTAGGGGTTAGGGAGCTATTTTGAATACAGCCATTGTTTACGTTTTTGTCCCAATTGGGTTTTTGATTATGAGTATTCAAAAACAATGTTCTTTTTAAATCTTCATCTCAAGGCCCTTGAGGTGAGAATTCAATACGTTTTAGAGCTGCAACTAACAATTATTTTAATCGATTAATCACCCATTCTTACTGACGATTAATTGTTTCATTCTTCAATTGAATTTGGATTGATTATTACTGTTAATGATTTGTTTGCAATATTAATATGGCAACCTTTTTTCTGTTTCGCCATAACCATTTATAGCAAACATTTTCATTTTTTGTATTAGCATGGAAGAGCCTACTCTTCCATGCGGAGTACATATTGGGTTTTCACCCAAGCAAACAACAAATATTAAAAGATGAGCGGAACACGAGCCAAACAAGGAAACTATTGATAACTGCCGATTTAATCAATTATCAAATTAGTTGGCGATTATTTCAATAATCGATTATCATCGATTCAATCAGTTGCAGCTATAATACGTTATAGAGGTTTATTGCGTTGTATGCTAAAAAGAAATCATTGAGAAATGTATTATATAACAACAAATGGTACTACTACTGCAGCTGAATGAATGATTGAATAGAAAGTGAGAGCCTGCAAAACGCTTCTTCCACAACGTGGGGGTTGTGTCCGCATTCATGCCTGCGTTTGACTGGGAGCGTTTAGTTTGTGCATACGTACGCTTGTTATCGCCGTGTGTGTGTGTGGGCGCGATTGTGTGTTTGTGTGGGTGGGCGAGGTTGTGAGGCAGCCATGTAACTCGGAACGCGTGTATTGACATGACAGAATGTGACGAGGCGTGCCAGTTTGTCCCTTCGCAGTAGCTTGACGTCCGTGCGTGTTCGTGTTTGACGACACGCCTCACCTGTCAAACACACTCGATCCGCAGCAGGGGGGATATACTGTAGCTAGCAGGGGGGGATATACTATATACTGATATACTGATATACTGTATATTGATATGTTTTATATACATTGTATTTTCTGCACTATGAGTCGCACCTCACTATATTGCGCACTATCAATAAATTGCCTATTTTCACACGTTTCTCTTATATAAGGTGCACTGAGGGGCACTCGCCGTTCTGAAATGACTCCATTCCGATTTTTTTAATCCCAAAAACGAGCCGCTTATTTTGTTAGGGTTAGGGTTAGGGTTTTGGAGGGACCCTAACAAAATAAGCAAATTTTTCTGCTTGGATTCACACTTTACATCATGGCAAATCTTACACCAAAATTAATTACAGAATGCAGAGGCTTCGGAATGCTGGCGCGTAACCGGCTGCACATGTACATCAGCTTATTACTATAAGATATTGAGCATTTCTATGAAACGTGGCACAGCATTGGCACCTCCATATTTTCGGTTCTATTAACCTCTATCTCCCTTAGAGATAGTGATAAGTCATGCGAGAGAGACTGAGAGTAGTGCTGCTGCTCCTTCGCCTGGGAAGGAGTCGGCTTAGGTGGTTCGGGCATCTAGTTATGATGCCCCTCGAACGTCTCCCCAAGGAGGCCCTTGATGCATGTCCCACTGGGAGGAGACCCCGGGGCCCACCAAGGTGCAGGTGGAGGGATTACATCAACTCCCTGGCCTTGGAATGTCTCAGGATCTCCCAGGAGTAAGTCGCTAATGTTGCTCCGGAGAGAGGTCTGGACCATTCTGGTGGAGCTATTCCCCCGCGACCCAACTACGGATAACCGGTTGAAGATGGATGGATGAACCTCTGTTCAAACCTGTCAACCAAGTTGAAAACCCAATATCCTGTACCCAATCCTGGGTACAGGATATTGCCTAAAATATCCATAATAAAGAGCGTTGGTGGTTTGAAACATGGTTCCGAACATCCAGTGTCCTTGAGCATGATGCTGAACCCCAAAATGGCAGGGCTTGAAAACAAAATTATTTTTAAAAAGTTCCGTTGCGAACAATTCAGGCAGGCCTATTTTTAACGTTTTCATTTTCTGAACTGTTCCGCCAGGTCCTGAACCAGTTCAGAATGCTATGATTTTGTTCGCTCTTAAGGTTCCTTATCGTGTGCAATGTTAAGTTTAGATATAGTTTATACAAAATATATTTGGTGGACTTTCAAACTTCAGTGCAACCGTATTAAGGTGAAAACCATGTTTAAAACGTCATTACATTCACTTCCTCATCTGTCCACAAGATGGAGCCCTATATGCATGGGGCTTGATGACACAGTGAAAGTTGGATGGATGCACAACCAAAATAGTCTCCCAGACAGTCTCCCAGTCTCCCCACTACTGTATGTAAAATCTGTGTGCCATTATTGCACCTTATATATTCTTCTATTCCTACATTTCTTGTGTTTCTTTGCCTTTCTAAATGCTCTTGCACTATGTCTTTGGCACCATTTACCGAAAAAGAAATCCTAGTCTGTGAACTTGTATCATTGACAATCGCATCATTGGCAATACACTCTTCTGATTTGAGTACCACTGAATTGGCAGAAACTGCTAAATAAATATTTTTTTTAAATCTATTTCATGCAGTCTATAATATATGCACTATATATTCGGTATACCCTGTGTCTACAGTCTTTTGTTTGCGTTTATTCCTTCAGCTGCATTCATGACGTTGTGTATGGTGTGCGTGTCTGTTGTGTGTACACATGCGGTTGCGAGTGTGTGTGTGTTTAATACAGCTGCAAGCGACCAGCTTTCAGAGGCACTAGTTGTCATGGCAACATCGATTCCTCTCTGGCAATTTGATGCCACTTCTTTTTTACTTCATTCATTTCATTTGTGTTTTTTTTCCTTTCATTCACAACACACGGTGTCTCTGTTCTCATTTCCTGCTGGCTGACGTCACCCCGGGGTGAGCCTGGACTCCATGAGTGCCAGCAAGTTGGTGTGAATTTGTTAATTGCGCTCAATGCTCGTTAGGGTTTGTCATAACCAGTGATTTTTTTTTTTTTGGACAAGTATATGTGTAAAGAGTCGACATTGACCTGTTTTAAGGGTACAGCCTTGAGCTTTGAGCAACTGAGTTCGAATAAAAACCCGCCCAGGTCCTTTCTGTGTGGAGTTTACATGCTCTCCCCGTGTCTGTGGGTTTCCTCCGGGCACTCCGGTCTCCGCCACCACCGAAAACATTTTCTGGTTAACCTGCTCCATTCAGTGCCCCTGGCCAAGGCATTGGCTCAGAATCCGGAGTTGGCCTACCAGGGCGCTTCGAATGCGGCTGCCCACCGTTCCTCAGGGATGGGTTAAATGCGGAGAATGAATTTCACTGTACATGTATGTATGTGTGACAAAATAAAGTACATTTACCATTATATGTCCTGATGGCTGTCGGCCCATTCAATTCTGAGTTGCAAGACCGAACAATGTCACGTAGAAAGTGACCAGAAAAAGCTTCTAGGGGAACTCGATGGACGTGTTTATGTGCGACACACTGGTGGGAGTAATTTTGTGAAAAACAAAGCTAATGTACGTCTGTTAATTTTTGCTAAATACGCAGGCAGCATTGTTTATTCGGCTACAGCTACTAATACTGCGATCACCCAAACTGCACTGCTAAAAATAATTAAACACATTCATTTTGCTAACTTCACTACAGAAAATGCATGGTTTGGTATACACAACAGTAACTGAAGATTTTCACATTGATCGATAAATGCATTTTTTAAAATGTGAAATGAGAAATGCGAGAAATACGTCCGTGGCGAGATTCCAACCACCGACTCACCGCACCATTGACACATATGCGTGCTTTTCAGCGTTCTGCCAAACTGACTGAGCTACTGACACAGCACCGATGAATGCATTTCATGTGGAAATGAAGCCTTATCTCACCAAAACATCTCTATGTACTTCGAGCGGCGTTCACCCCCGCCGCCACTTTTCAGTGGGAGCAACTGCCCCTAGGGAACTTCTATTACATGTCGACTCATTACAGATATATTGTCTTTGAATGATCTGCTACAGAGTTGCAGAGTACTTGGGTGAGGTTATGAATAATTCACCCTCATTTAAATATCATGAAACATGTCAAGCTAAATACGAAGGTTGTCGCTTTTGCTGGATGCCCCAGGGGAAATCTTGAAATACAACAAAAAGGCACCATCACTACTATACTCTATATACTACTATAATCATTTTTTTAGGCAAAGACGTAGCTCAACCCAGTGATTTGTTGACCCGATGCCAATTACCGAAGTGGTGAATTTTAGAGCTGTAAAAGAAAAAAGCTAAAACAAAAAGTGCTGTCAGTCAATTGTCAACCAGCTTGTTAACAGGGTTGGGAAGAAGTTACACTTTTTTAGTGTTGTAGTCACTTCCATGGCATCATCATTTAGAGCAGGGTGAGTCTTTTTCAGGTGATTTCAACGAAAGTAACACACTACATTTAAATGATATTTTCATTGAGATTGTTGTCAATACATAATGATGCCTTTATATAGGGCCAAGGGACAGTTGGAGGGAAATTAACTAATGTCTACATGTCCAAAAAATGGCTAATTTTAATTGTAATTGCAATAAACTTGTAGATTCCTCGGTATCGGCAAGGAAATGCACAGATACCAACATTACACCGATATATATGTCTGATTTATCTGCTCCCTCACTACTAAAGACATTTTCCCACAAAACACAGTGGGCTCACATTTGCCCCCCTGTGTCTGTATATTTCCCTATGTAAAGTGATTGTAGTGGATGAATTTGTCACACAAAATGCATGTTTCAAAATCTGCTTATTACAGCCACAGCTCACTCTGTGACAAATTACACTCATCCAACCCGCTTCGCTCACTGTTTTACACAAGTATTGATGAAATACAGTCAAAATACGTCTTGAAGTTACTCACCGATGTGGTCACATGTTCTTCTGGACCAATGGAATGGCTGCTTCCACTGGTAATTCCAACTTGAATGAGTAAATGGAACGGGTTGCGCCGATTATTGAATCATGCATTTGTGGGTCATGGATCCGCACGAGAACATTTGGGTGTGGAATAGCACAACGCAAGTTACCACCATCATTTTAATGATGAATAAATGGCACCGGAAGTGAAGAGCATATACAGTTCAGGAAGTAAACCGAAACGGGTCAAAAACTTGTCTATATGAAAGACATACTTGAAATATATATGTATGTATGTATGTATGTATGTATATATGTGAAGTGGAATATAATCACTGAACATTTAGCACTAGAATGCAATGCACGATAATCGTGGCCCAAAATGATCACGCTGCTACAGATAGCCAACGCCGTCTCTCAACTTGTACACAGTAAAAATATTCTATATCATCACAATCTCTTTTTCGACAGCCACGCAGAGTCGTGGGCACCCGAGTTGCTCGGTTCACTCGACTGCCTGTAAATCCCAGCAAACCGGGTGCTTCGTGCCGACTAATCCACCTCAGTCGGATCCGCTGCTTGTAATCGGCGTGTTCTGTCTTCTTTTTTAGGGTGACAATTTTGACGGTCATACAGGCGTATGCAATCATCTGCTTCATATAGTACCCTGTATGCAGTAACTACTTAGGTAAGGGTGTCTACTCCCTCCCTGTTTCTCCCGTTGCATTCTGGGAACTCTCACTTTTTCCCTACGTGATCTGATTGGTTGGTACTCTATTATGCTTTGTGTGTGACGTTTATTCCGCACCTCCCCATGGTGTCATTTTACAAATATTACCTACGATCACACGATTGATCACAATTCATGATCTTATCGTAAATTGTCCCTGGCCTACACATATGTTGTAGTTTTTTGTTTTTTTGCTGTTTTTTTCTTGTCTGTTCTTGTCAATGTCTTTTGTTTTGTTTGTGTTAGGGAGGAGCTTGGATAAACCGATTGGCTTTTTGCTTTCTTCCTTTTTCGGTCGGTTGATGTTGCGAAAAAACGCCACTTGCTTGACGTGCCTGCATCTGTGGACCAAAATAAAAATATTCAATCATTCATTCAAACTACTCACATTTATTGGAAAGGACACACATACACAAATACACATTTATTAGACTATTTTCACGAAGGTTTGACTGAATACAATAGGAAGTAATAAAAGTAATCAAACTTAGTGAGATCGTAATGGATAAGGTTAAAATGACACAAACTTGTGATAAATTATACAAAGACACTAGAGTAAGATTAAAAACTTAACTAATAGTAGTTAGATGATGATGATGATGATGATGATAATAATAATAATAATAATAATAATAATAATAAAAACATTTTATTTCAGGGAACCTTTCAAGACACTCAAGGTCGCCTTAGAAATAAAGAACATAAAGGAAACTACCAGAAAACCTAAGTAGACTAGTAGTAGTAGACCAGTAGTAAAGTATTTCATGGAGGGGAGGTCTCCTGTGAGTCGACATAGAGGTGTTTTTGCGCTAAATACAGGGGGCTGACATTTTGAAAAGACAATTTGACGTTACTCACTCGGTGTGGTCACATGTTCTTCTGGACCAATGGGATGGCTGCATTCACTGGTAAGATGATGGGACGAAAATGAGTCAATGGAATGGGT
>OMKY01003443.1:1482-12878 GCA_900302395.1 Bregmaceros cantori
CACCATAGTTTTCTTTTACCATAGCTTCAATGACATTCATTCGTTTGGGGAGGAGCCACAGACACTGGAGCTTAGGTGTCCCACATTAGACAGTGGCCCATATTAGGACAATCCACCCTACAGTGAAATGTAGTGTTGAACAGTTGAACGCAATGTTAGACACATTACCATAGTTTGCTTTTACCATAGTTTCACTGACATTCATTAGTTTAGGAAGGAGCCAGAGCCACTGGAGCTTATGTGTCCCACATTAAGCAGTGGCCCACTTTAGGGCAATCCACCATATGTCTCCCAGCCAAAGGGTTTTCACGAAAATATTTGACAAAAATATTTTACAAAAACATTTGACAAAATGTATTGGTTATAATCACACGTTAGGCAACATGCCAACATACCACTGTGTGATTTGATGTCATTCACTTATCCAACACTGACAGCTTGATGTTGTTAAATGTTCACTTGTATTACACCACTAGAATCAGAACCACTAATGCAATCTGAAGTCATCATAATATAGTCATGGTTTGCTGCTGCCAATGTAAAGAATCATCCATGCAATGTGGGAAGTTAGAATCTGTGCTTTTTGCAATTCCGGACAAGCTGACTTGGGGGTTTCATTCATAAGTAGAGTATACTGGACGTGTGTGGAGGGCGTTCAACGAGATGTGCTAATAGGATTGCTAGAGCTGCAATTTTTATTATTATTTATAATCGATTAATCTGCCATTCTTACTGCCGATGAATCAATCAATCCGGTAATTTTTCAATTTAATGCAGCGGTTATTAACCTGGAATGTTATAAATATTGCAAACTTTTTTTGGATGCCTCACTATTTCCTCTTATTGCAGATTGAATACTGTACATTTCCATTTTAACCTACTCTGCCGTGCTAGCTTATGACTTTATTTTTTCATCCAAGCTTACTTATTGTATCCCTGAAACGCAGAGCATCGGCAATGTAATGGTTTTTGGTGCTGCACTGCCTCTACCACCGCGTCCGCCACAGCAGATCCCTGGCAATGGTGCGATAACTTTTGAACGGATGGATTTGTCCCAGATTCAGTGTGTTAATGCTCTACATGCATCATGTACGTTTACTGTAGATTAAAGTTCACAACAACCATACTGCATGATGAAAGACTGTAATGTTCTCCATCGGCTACTGCCCCCTTCATTTTTTGTTCAACAGTTTTGAGCATTTGTCGGCAAGAATCTCTGCCAGAAGCCACTGGCTTTTGACAAATGCTCCTACAATTGGGAGTAGTGGGTTAGGTAAATTGCTAGTGGCGTGGGCACTAGCAATTTACCATTTCCACCCATATTGAAGGAAGCCCAATATCTCAACATGGGACGCTGCTTGGCTAAATTGTGACCGGGGTTCGCCGATAGTTGAAACAGAGGTGGTCAACTGGTCACACAGCCAACTCGTCAGACCGCCACACGCTCCCAGCCTCGTTAAGATCACGTCCCGTTTCTATTTGTGCATGTGATCGATTTAGTTACATGAATATAACTACGAACAGGAATTAATATTGCAATGACTGCACATAAAAAAATAATGACTGTGGGCATGAGGAATGTTTAGCACTTTCTCCGCAGCAGGTGCGTCATACACGCAGCCATAGCACACACATGAACAGACACACACAAATGTGATTGTTAAAGTAATGTGTGTGTGTGTGTGCATTTATTTATTTTCAATTTCAGTTAATTTCTTTGACCACAAGATGTCGTCCTCCAGTACTGTCCCGATTAAAGCTTTGGGTAATGAACCATTTTCACAAATCAGGGGTTGAAGCCTCAGTAAACCCCCGTTGCTCATCACTAAAATTTACATGATGGTGTGACTAGTCGACCCGTGACGACTTGACGGTGAGACCAGTCAACCCATGACGACTTGGCCGTGTGACCATTCAACCTTGACAACTTGACGGTGAGACCAGTCACCCCATGACGACTTGGCTGTGTGACCATTCGACCCGTGACGACTTGACGGTGAGACCAGTCAACCCGTGACGACTTGGCCATGTGGCCAGTCGACCCGTGACAACTTGACGGTGAGACCAGTCAACCCATGACGACTTGGCCGCGTGACCATGCGACCCGTGACGACTTTATGGTGGGACCAGTTGACTCTACACCTGGTCACGTGTAGAAAAGCTGAGTGATCGGCTGTTGATGGAGACTGGCCGGCTTCAGGCGATCTGCTCTGGAGGGACAGTACTAGCGATCAGCATTCACCCATCACTTTCCCCCCAGTAGCGTACAAGCTCCTTTTGTCATGTGTCATTCTTTAAAGGCTATTTTTGCATCCAGTGTCATCACCCCCTGCTGCTTTGAGCAACACAAAGAATTAGTTTCACTTTTCACAGGCACAGTATCATTGTTGGTCGTGTCTGGTGAAGGTGTTGTTCAGGTATTGGGTTCCTTCACATTAGAACGCCAACAACGGCCGCGCGGTCTCCGCTAACACCTGGATATCCTACTGATAATACTTTACCAAACACCTGGGGCGCATGGCATGCAATGGACAGCCGTTCGTCAACGTCACTAGTCTCTACTGTACAATAGAGGCCTGCATGCATCTAAAGTCTAAACCTTATACAGGACCTACAATGGAACTCTCATGTGTGAGTTGGAACAGTACTGGACTATTTCTTGAAGGATTTTGCCAGATTAAACTTTAAGTTTGTCAATGTGTCTGTTCTTTCGTCCGCAGCGCCCAACACTTGGCCTGGCAATCCAGAACCAATGAATTGTCCAAGGATCGCATGCGACTAGAACGAACATTGGGGCTGGCGTCGAGCATATCAAAAAAGGGTGTGGCATGTTGTGGAGGGGACGGGGGTTTAAGTTATCCAATCACAGCACAGTCAGCAGAGCAAGTGACGGCGGTGCTTCGTGGTCACGTTGCGTACCAAACTCCGCCCATACCAACATGGCTCTCTGATTGGCTAGTTTTCATCCAACAATCTGATTTGTTGGATTTGTGCGATGCATGGACGATTAGTTGGTTCTGGCTTGCAAGGCTACAACACCTCTACAAGTAATAAGCAAAAACACCCAGACAGCTCAACAGGTGCAAGGGCATCAATACAATCTGAACATTTTGTGTGTGTACTGTGTCTGTGTGTCATTGGAATTGGGTGTGCATGTATGTGTCCATTTGTAGGTTGTTTTTCACCATCGGAAAGGTGTCAGTCATGACGGTCACTGTGAGTCCATGTGATGTCTCTCTGGAGTGGAACCTGGCTGCTCGCACGCAGAAACACTACGCAAACCTGGATTGTAAGTACACAAACAACCACACACCCACACCACATTAAAACCAAGGGTTTGCGCTTTGCATTGAAAAGTGAAACCAATGCAGAAGAATCCATTGCAGTTCCTTGACTGGCCACCTGAGGCTTTTTATGCTTCCGATATTGCACTGGAGAAGGCTGGATTCCTCAAAGAGAGACATCGCTGACTGGAAGCAGTCGGGGACTGATTAGATACAGGACTGATGCACGTTGATGTGAGAGTCATTAGATGTGTTATCTGGCTTCACACTTACAATGCGGTAGTATAGAAATCCAGCTACCTACTTAACTGTGTTTGGACGATATCTGTTGGAACGGAGCGTTCATTGACTGATACTTCCCTGTGCAGCAGGGCTTGAAAACAAAATTATTTTTCAAATGTTCCGTTCCAAGCGGTTCAGGCAGGTCTATGTTTATCGTTTTCGTTCTCGGAACCGTGCCTCCTCGGAAATAACGGCCCTGAACCGGTTCGGAACGCAAACATTTTGTTCGTTCTTAAAGTTCCTTATATTGGACAATGTTAAGTTTAGATAGTTCATATAAAAATATTTGGTGGACTTTCAAACTTCAATGCAACTGTATTAACGTGAAAACCGGGTTTAAAACACCATTATGTTCACTTCCTCGTCGGTCCAC
This sequence comes from Bregmaceros cantori, assembly GCA_900302395.1. Taxonomy (NCBI): domain Eukaryota; kingdom Metazoa; phylum Chordata; class Actinopteri; order Gadiformes; family Bregmacerotidae; genus Bregmaceros; species Bregmaceros cantori. The sequence continues at coordinate 5,422 of OMKY01003443.1, forward strand.
AAGATGGAGCCCCAGATGCATGGGGCTTGATGACTGACAGTAAAAGTTGGATGGATGCACAACCGGAAATAGTCTCCCAGACAAAGGAAATGTTCAAATATATAGAGAACAGAAAAAAAACATTTTTAACCGGTTTTGGGAATTTCATAATGTTTCCGTTTCTGTTCCGGAACAGTTTTTCGGTTCAATTTCCGCTCCTCATAAAATTCTGTAAAATTCTGTTCGTTTTCGTTTTCATTCCTTGAACCGGTTCGGAGGCCCATTGGTGGGTGCAGCTGGCAGGTGCGCACACCAGATCTGGCACACGAGGATAGGAAACGGGCGGTTAGCATGAAGTGCAACGCAATGTGCACACTGCCACTAGCACATGCACGGAACAAAATATGCCACTACACCTGTAACACTATCTAGACTAACCACAATGCATGAAATGAACCGCGTCCGCAAACCATGTGCCGCCATAAACACAGACACTCGCGAAGCTTGCATAGACGGGATGATTTTAGCTACCATGGGCCCATACAATACAATGAATGGGGCATGGTGTATTGATATCAACATACTATCACAATGACATCATAACGGTCGCCTCCTCATATTTCCACGCTCACTGACAGCTGGCGAGATTTGATCCTCTGTGAACAGAGCACTATTGCATTATCATATTCTCATTAATATATAATCACACACACACACACACAAAACATGCAGTCACACAAACGCATTCACACACAGACATGCATATACATATGCAGAGATGCACGCGCACACACAGCTCATATTCCAGTTCCCTGATTTGCCCTCAGAGGAATTGTGTGTGTAGAGACTGATAAATAATAAAAACCGGTGGAAGAAAAAAAAAATCACACACGGTAATCACCTTCAACAGGAGTTTCCAAACTTGTTGTGACATTACTCAATGCAGCCATTATTAATCTGCCCTGAATAATTCACTTTGAAGCTTTCGAGTTCTACTATATTTCTCACTGAATGAAGAAGACGAACACATATTCACACAGATATTTCAACCAGAAACATTACTATCCATGCATTATGGTATCTGGGTGAATGTGCCTCAAGAATCAAAAGTCATATGCGTGTGAAATACATTTAGGGTGAATTGCCCTAATGTGGGCCCTTTTTGCTTCTTTCTGGCAGTCAGCTGCCTGATGGGGGGCAGTGAAATGTAGTGTGAAATGTAGTAGTTTGCTTTTAACCATCGTCTCACTGACATTCATTAGTTTCGGGAGGATCCAGAGCCACTGGAGCTTAAGTGTCCCACTTTAGTCAGTGGCCCAAATTAGGGCAATCCACCTTATTTATAAACAAGAGTGCATCGACTTAGCAGTATGAAGCAAGAGCATATGAAAATGTGGTTTTATTAAGGTCTCTTTTGACTTGTCTTTGTTTCAATGGCTGGCCTCTTAAATCCCTGTGTGTGTAGTTTAATGGTCTTTTAAATAGCTAATAAAAATTAAAATCTTCAAAACCGTTGTTGAACCTATTGGTCTCTATGGATTTGAGACATTGTTTCTATCCAAACAAGCAGAAAATCGGTTGGACGGGACATACACTCGCCTTCTATTGCGGGTGAAACATCTCTCTTGGAAATGTCATCCAAATAAAAATCAATTAAATCTACAATCTCCCTCCAAGACCAGGAGAGTGCAATTTGCAGATCACTGTTTTCGTGCAACCTCAGAATTAATTTCCTCACGCATCTTATGGAAACCAAATTCGATATGTCAACCCACCAGGAAACTAACATATGCGGACACACTAACCAGAGACCCAAACTTAATTGTACACGATATGAAAACGGCGATACTGTACTGTAACTGCTTGAGAGGGTTTGCACAAACTACTGTCTCGACTGCGGTCGAACACTGATGATGATGATGAGTCTAATGGTTGAAAATAGAAAGTATCCGATAGCGTAACTAGAAGCTGGTGTTGGATTGCAGGGGGAAGCAAACACAGTGTGGATCCACAGGCTTGGTGGCGAGGACCAGGCGCTGAGGACAAAGTCTACAGCTACACAGGGAATGCGGTGGACACCTACATGGGTTGGCCCAATGCTGCCACCTCTCTCTACGTTCTACGACTGCGCTCCTTAGAGGAAGACACTCAGGTTAGTGGCTGTGTCCGAAATCACTCCCTATTTCCTATATAGTGCACCATATCATTTTGTAGAGATGTCTGAATAGTCCATGTACCCTATATAGTGCACTCAAAGTATCCCACAATGCACTGCGAAAAGGAAGCATCGATGTACCCTAGACGAAGCAATATAAAAATTACCTAAACTACAAAACCATAGCGACCGATAGAAATGTAAGTACTTTTGACTTTTTATGATGATTGTTGGATTTTATAATTATATATTTTATAATTGTATATATTATAATACTTTTGAATGTGCCGACTCTAATGTCCAAAATCTCGGTCCTTGCTGTTGAGTGCACTATAAGTGAGTGCCCTATGGGGAGTAGGGGATAGAGAACGATTTCAGAGACAGCCAGTGATTAGACTAACTCAATCGGAGACACTCAGTTCAGGAAGAGAATTAATTTTAATATATAAAATAGAATAAACATTTTATGAAAGTCACACAGCCATTGCATGTCCCAAATCATGTAGTATTTTTAAAGAAACATGCCACCGAATATTCATACTGAGATATGTTGTTCCTTGATTTCGATGCATATCTATCTTGCCTCCGTGTGTGGACATTGTTAGCATACCATGGGGTTTGCTGTTGTGTAACAACCCACATACCGGCTTCAAATAGGAAACATTTGGACGGGCTTCCTAGGCTTATCTAATGGATGAGGTTGAAATGTAATATATACAGTGAAATGAGTATATACACACAGTGATCGCTTCGACGTTAATCGGCTGTACAGACGATTACCGTAGGGCAACCAACTATTTACCAACTGGTCTAGGCACAGAAGTTTCCAATCAGGGTTATACTTTCCATCATATTCCAATCATATGCATTGTGTGATTCTAATGCAGCAACCTCCGGTTCGTTTCACACTCGCTACATAAGAACAGAAAATAACATTTTTGAAGATATTGCAAATGCGCGGTTTAGATTCTTTGCCTCCCATATGCTCCAGGCTCAGGTGTATCTCCATGCGGGTGTCGGACTCTCTGAGGCGTTCCCCCGCTTACCGGCTGACCCCCGCATCCACGTAGTGGGGTCAGGCATGACCAGCGTTACCCTGACCTGGTCTCCGAGCCCCTCACTGCTAGCCACGCCCACCTCACTGCTTGCTGCGGAGGGATACGAGTACTGCGTGCTTGCCAACACTCAACACAACTACCCCAGCATGTGTGCAGCACGCCACGCTGTGCATAAAGAAGACAAGGATACTACTCGAAAGAGACACAAGGGACAAGGTAGCATTTTGAATTTCGGACACTAGGGTAACCTTTGTTGGTGAGCTTTCTACGACATGCAGAGGCAATGAAATATAATCAGTCAAGTGGGACCAAAGACTCCCCTAGCCTACACAAGTGCTACTTACATTTAGAAGTTACCACACTCCACAATTAAGCATCCATCTGCCAATGAAGACTTGGCTGTAAAATCCATACTTGTCAGGAGTGGGGTAAAGGGGGAGGGATCTTATAAGCATGCTTGGATTGGGACTCTTAATTTCCTCAGTACACTTTTGGGTATTAATTGAAACATGCGTCGGCCCTGATGTATCAACACCCCAGACGGATGCGGAATCAGGCCTGGGCCTTGTCTCAGTTTCTTGGTCTCTCTATGGCTCTAGCCGGGAAGCTTGTCGCTTTTGCTGGATGCACCAGGGGGAATCTTAAAATAAACGAAAGGTAGAAAAACACATTGATGTATTATTTACATTCATATCGTCCACAACCAACTAACTGGGTGATGTGATAGCAGCCTGAAAGGGCACTTTTGGTCCATTTGTATTCAGTCCAGGGAAGAGGTGCTTGGCTTGTGAAAAGACCTTCAAAGCGTTGCTTATGGATGAAAAGTCTTTCCTACCAGAACAAAAATATATTGTCACTGGGTCCGATCTCCCAAAAATGTTGCCGGTGTTTTTTGACATGCATGGTATATCAGTAAGTAGGATATACTGTCCATCTCTAACGTAACCTCTGATCTGTGCTAGGAGGAAGGGTGATTGAGAACCCATGGTGGTGGTGGGGCCACGCTCGGGCACAGAGGAAGAAGGAATCACGCGTGACTATCGCCGATCAACCTAGTCCAGACCACAGATATGAAACAGGAAGCCCATCTTGCGCTTGCAGAGGCACTGAAAATGTCTGCACTGTTTCTGAGCTGTTACCAGAGGTCCAGTACTACTTTGATGTGTTTGTGGTGGACCGGGTTAATGGCACCAGCATTGCTTATACCGGCACCTTCACCCACACACATCGGGGAGCTGTTCCAGCCGTGACATCGCTCCGGGAGGGTGAGCCCCGTAGCGTGATGCTCCACGAAACAGAGGAGCGGCTTTTCAGCTTCCGGTCGCAAGGATATCAGCGGAACGCCCTGCTGACCTTGCAGAGCTGCGGGGGCAAAGGTCAAGAGTTCAAGGTACTGCCTGCAGAACTTGGGAACTTTTTGTTATCAAGTGTCTAGCTACTGAGACAACTACTCCTACTAGTAAAAAAAAAAGAAACATATGAAAAAGAATTGAAAAATTGAGAATGTGTCCCAGCCTCTACTTCTTTAATTGTGGATTTTGCAGATGGTGGCCATTTGTATGTCCCTTTTCCTCTCTTTGGGCTATCTATGAGTTAACAGGTCAACAGCACAAGGTTGCCATACTTTTTCCAGGACCTGTCTAGAGCAGTAGACAAACACACTGGTGGTGTTTGCGACAGTATGAATACACAAAAAAGCTTGACGTAAATTGGTGGGCAGTTAGCATCTGTGCCAAATTCATCTATGGTGTACATTTTGGCACTAAACGTTTGGGTAAAGTGAAGGGTGAAAGTGTAGTGCACCTACCAGAGGAGAGGATGTAGAAAGTGTGGTGTGTCGGATGAGTCAGATGAAATGTGCTCTCCGCAGACTACTTGCTGTAGCATACACCCGCCAAGTTTGGTGGAGGACACAAACTAGAGCGATGGCGATGGGCTGATTTTGGAGCGTCATTTTTCCATTTTATTGACATGGTTGGTGTGAAGGGGGGGGGGGGGCGAGAGAGCATGGAAGCAGACTTGCAGCACACTTATGTCGGTGAGAGGAGGCGATCTCACGATGGCAGCGTGCGCTGTGAGACTAAGCCATATGCACAAGACTGCATATGGCTGGATGCAGCCGACTGTGCCTGATTTTGGTCAAAGTTGAACATCTTCTAAATCCATCTGCCATTCTATCGATAGGGGGTTGGTTTGATAAGCCTTCTTAACTGCGGGATAATGAAATACAGTATAATTTCTGTAATTAAACTACATATGCAATGCTGATCTAGTGGGATTCTACGTGGCAAATTGTAGGTTTTGAATTATAGTTTTTAAATAATAGCCTCAAAACAATGTCCGTGAATGGCTTAAAAAGGTTCCTTATTTGGTATAACTAAATGTACTTCTAAGATGAGGTAGGTCGTTATTGTCTGCAAAGGCCTCCAGCTAACACAAACACAGAACTAACTTGCTAACTTCTCGTTCTCAAAATGGTTTCATACAAAAAACTTTCATTTTGCATCCGTAATTAATTAAGTGTTTCCTCTTGCTCTATATCCTCGGTGCCAGGCCATGTCTATCATCTTATTGACACATCCATTGTGTGTGTGTGTCTCTGTGTTAGTATGTGCATATGCTTGCTTTTTAACAATTTGGGATTGTGGGTCCCATTGTTCCTTGTATTTTTGTTGTGTTGCTGTGAAGCATTTTGAAATGCTCTGCATAAAAGGTGTAATATTAATCGGTACACCCCTATGTTTCTAAATCCCTATGTTCCGAAATCGCTATTAAATTGTTATTTTCAGAAAGATTATGTGTCGTTTAGGGGTTAGGGAAGGGTTTAGGGTAGGGGAAGTTACAGGTAGTTTAGGGGTTGGGGTAGGGTTTAGGGAAGGGGTTAGGTTTGGGGTAGGGTTTAGGATTAGGGATTAGCCCCCAAGACCCAAAATTTGGCTGAAAATAGGGATATTTTCTGAACATAGGGATTCGGAACATAGGGGTATAACCATTTGTTTTGATTTGATCTCTAGGTGACAGTGTCCACCAGAGGGCGAGTGTTGAGCTCCCAGACGGTGGGTCCAGATCTCCGTCAGATATGGCTGCAGGGAGGTTCCAACTACCTGATCCACCTCCTGGGGGCACCGCTAACCAGCAGAACTCCAGGGCCCGGAACAGCACTAACCGCCAGGCTCCAGGTGTCCTCCGCATTCCACCGGAGAGGTCCACCCTCGCTACCAGCCACATTGCAGGTGAGGGAACATCTCCTCACGCTCTCTGTCTCAGTTGTATATATGTCCATATAATTAGCGCATATGTAAGTTACATAACAACTTTACCAGCTGTACACTGCGGTCATACTGGGATGCGCATTGTGCAACAACGCTCAATTAGTAATAAGAGGGTCCAATTAAGAGCAACACTAGCCTATACTTCCCTTCAATTAGTGACACACCTACACACACTGCTCCAAAGCAGTACTCACTTTCAACATTATAATTATAATATGCTCACATTTCATTGAGACCTAACCTGTGGAGAATGTATTAATCATAATTCGCCGTTAATTGTGCATAGTTGGATGTAGAATCAGCTCCCCCTAGCGGCTGTACTCAGTAATAGCAGATGCACTATACTCTTTAGTGGAGAGCACTGGCGCAAATAGCTAGAGTACCCTCCGGTGGCCAACGAAAACATTGCAGGCATTTCAGCAAAATCACCTGATGGTACGACCGTTAACGTGTGAAATGACACACTGGTGTTGTCACTAATATGGTTTATTATATAATATTATTCTTATTGTGACCGGGTGATTATGCATGGGAGAAAGCTACCTGTGGTGCTCCGCCAGGGGGCAGACTTCCCACGTCTCCCTTCCTTAAGGACACACAGGTTTTGGAGCACACAGATGGACGGACAAGACACGGTGCTGTACATATATATATTACATTTATTAAATGGCTGACAATAATAAAACTATCTAAACTACAATAAAACTATATAAAGTGCATATAACTCACACAACTATAAAACCTAAAATAGAGTTAAAGAGAGAGAGAGGGAGAGAGAGAGGGAATGTTAGCGCAGGTTCGAATGCGCGGGTCGCTGCGTGTCCGTCACGGTGCAGTGTATTTTCCTGGGTGCAAAGCAGCAGCCCTGTGACACGCAGTTGTCTGTAACACACAGATACACTACTTAATACACGTCCCCCCCCTCGGACCCACCAACCCCCCCGACCCCCTCCACCCCCCCCGCCCCCACCGGCGTATGCCATTACTCACCCC
>OMKY01003481.1:2018-14902 GCA_900302395.1 Bregmaceros cantori
AGTATCCCTTCAGGTGGTGGCTTACACACAGATCATGTGTGTGAGTTGTGTGCAAATCCGAGATTGTAAGAATAGAAGCGTTATATTGATTTTAGAGATATGATCTAAGTTCCGGTATGCAACTTTTCTGACGCATTTGATTGGCTGTCACAGTGAAACGGTAGGCCATGTAATAAATCACTTCAATATCCACTTCTGGTTGGCATGACGTCAGGTGCATTGGTTTCCACTTCAAGCAAAAATATACACATACAAGATTTTGAAAATTGGGCGTACCTATCAGTAGTTACATGTAGAAATGCAAAAACAACTAGAGCGTTTACTAGAGTGGTTACTAGAGCGCTAGAGCGGTTGAAGTGGGGTCTTACAATTTTCTGAGACCTGTCACTGAATAGATGCACAACGGTATGTAAATTTGCAGAACATTCTGACAGTTGTGATGATATGACCTGTTTGGCGACATTTAGGCCAATTCCATTGGCTCTCACAGCGGAACAATTGAAGATATCCCAAATCCTTTTAATCAAGTTTATGGGAATGTATTTGTTAGAATTTAATTGATTGACGAAGTCATTGAAAACTACTCATTGAAATAGTAAAACATAGAAGTCAAACGGAACGAATATTTCAGGATGCGCCGTATTGAACGGACCGCACGCTGGTCATGAGCTCAGCGTGTGACGTTGGATAATGCACACGCGCAGTTAACTGCCAATAGGGGAAAGCTAACACAATGCTAATGCTGCCCCGAGTCCTGACAGATGCCTCACACCATAGCGCTATCAACCGGCGAGCTGGAAATTGCTGTGGGCAATGCTGAGACTGACTAAAATGTGTGTGCCAATTTTCAGCATTTTCCTATTTTGTTAGAATCCCTAGATAACTCACCAAATAATTTGAATACCATTGGGGATGTATTTATTTCCTTGCAAAAATACATTCCAGTCAAAAAATATACTTTTCCCATGTCAGATGAAGTGTGGGCCCATGTGGGAAGCGAGGGAGAAAGAAAGCGAGAGAATTTGTTGTTTACCGTTCACAGGTGGAGGTGAGCATATGAAATCTTCCCAGCTCACCTGGCCGGATGCCACGTACATCCTCTCCATGCCGAGTCGTTCTGTTGTAATCAAGACATGATCAAGCTTCATGGAGTATATTGCAGAACAACACGGCTAATTGGCTGTCTATATAGCAGTGCTAACTATCGCAATAATAGGATGAAATTAGTCAAGTTAATAATTAGGGGCTGGCAATAGCTCCATATAATTTTCTTTTCTTTTCATGTCTTTATTTTTCAGATCTCTATTACTATGATCCATTATTTAGCATTTTTGTTAGTTGAGAGAGGAAAACATTGTTCTCATGTTCCCTTCTCTTATTGCTTGTGTGTGATAATTGAAATAAACACTTCATTCATTCAACATCGTTATTCTGCCTTTTATAGATTTTTTAAAATTTGCATCTTTCTTTTTTCGACACAAGAATTATTGAATTATTGACAGCGTTAGTATGTCATGGGTAAGGGGATCTCATGGCGGTGGGTTTGCTGTGATCTTAAGCCACAGCAACAAGACTATGTATGGGGCTGGCTTGACATGGCATCTTTAACCACTACGCCATGGGGCCAGCCATTTTGCGTCTTAAAAAGAAAAAAAAAGAATCACATTTTAATGTTATACAAACCAATAAAAAATCATATAGAGATTGAAACAAATTCTGTTAAATGTGTATTGTAATGTATATGCATAATTGCTTGTTATGTTTGGAAAAACATGTTTTATGCGACTAATCAATTAAGTGATGGAATATCTGATAGATTAAATAGGGTGGATTGCCCTAAAGTGGCCACTGCCTAATAAGTGAAACCCAAGCTCCAGAGGCTCTGACTCCTCCGTAAACTAATGAATGTCAGTGAAACTATGGTAAAAGCAAACTGGTAGTGTGTCTAACATTACTAATTCAACTTTTCAACACTACATTTCACTGTTCCACCTTAGGCAACTCACTGTCCCACATTAGGAAGCTGCGAAGAATGGCCCACATTAGGGCAATCCACCCTACTATGTTTAATATATAAGTCCTAGATTAAATCAAGTGTGGGTTCTACTATTTTCTACTATTTGTATTTGTGAAGAAACAAGAAAGATCTTAGCTTTGTGTTGACCTGACTCACCTTGGACCTGGAGGTTTGTCTGTGGTGTCACTCTCCCGGAACTCATGCAGTCTCAGAGCCACTCCAGGACCTGACATCTCTGCGGGAGGAACAATACGAATATCAACAACATAGAAGTAGTAACAATGCCTTTATGAACAACATAGAATCAGGAACAATGCCATAATCAACAACATCAAAGGGGGAACAATATCACTATAAACAACATATAGGGAAGAACAGTACCACTATCAACAACATAGAAGGAGTAACAAAATCACTATTAACAACATAGAAGGAAGAACCATCCCACTATCAACAACATAGCAGGAGGAACAATACCACTATCAACAACATAGCAGGAGGAACAATACCACTTGCAACAACGTAGAACGAGAAACAATAGCACTATCAATAACACAACATGACGTACCTGCAGAGTTGATGACACAGTACAGGTGTCGTTTCTCCAGACAGAGTGGTTGCCATGACGACGGTGAGGCGCTGTCTCAGGGACTTGATACCTGCTTGGCCATGTGACTTGAGGTGAGAGTCTTAAACTGTGTTGGTCAAGACATCAGTGGTTAGACTGGACTAGTAGGGTAGATTGCCCTAATGTGGGCCATTTTTCTTCCTAATGTTGGACAATCAATTGCCTAAGACATTGAAATGTAGTGTTGAACAGTAGACCTTAATCTTAGACTCACTACCATAGTTAGTTTTTACCAGTTTCACTGGCATTCATTCGTTTAGGAAGGAGCCACAGCCACTGGAGCTTAAGTGTCCCACATTAGGCAGTGGCCCACATTAGGGGAATCCACCCTGTCTTGTGCACAGAGTTGGGAAGGCTACTTAAGTAATCAGTTACAGTTACTCAAAAATAACCCCACCATATTTTAAAAGTAATTAAATGATTGCATTCCATTACTTTACATTACTATTAAAAAAACATCCTTTTGTGTCACGTGGCAGTGGGTGAGATCCCATATGAAAGGGATTCTGCGTCATGCACATTTACAAGTGGATCCCCTATTTCAGGCAAATGCCACTGTAATATACATGCACAATTTAAAATGTAGTTGTAAGGGACTATAGTTACACCTTTTTGCAGTCAGATTACGTTAATCTGATTAGGGTGGATTGCCCTAATGTGGGCACTTTTTTGCAGCTTCCCATTGCGGGTCATTCAGTTGCCTATGGTGGAACAGTGAAATGGTGCGTTGAACAGTTGATCTTAATGTTAGACACATTACCATAGTTTGCTTTTACCACAGTTTCACTGACATTCATTCATTTAAGGAGGGGCAGGAAACTGGAACTTGGGTGTCCCACATAAGGCAGTGGTCCACTTTAGGTCAATCCAGCCTACATGTAATCCATCACTATACCCAACCCTACTTGTGCAGTTGTGCGGGTTTATATTCACAATTACAACATCTTAAAAGTGACAGAATCAATTTATCAATTTGTATCTAATTGTTCATTCATAATGTTACCACCACGCTAATTATAACAAACTAAGTGAATAATATGCTTTGGCCCATCCAATTTTCAACAGGGTAAACATAGAACCTATCATGTGCTCATGATATAGGCTTAACATGACGTAAAGTGTCAACACACAGACACACACAAATAGCTTGTGACATTATAATACATTTAAATACATTTTAATTCAGTATAGATCATTATCACCAAGCAAAATGACTTGTTTAATGTACCTACAAAAGACTGTCCAATAATGAATGTACAAATAATGTGTGAGTAATATATGGATGCCCAATATTTTTTTTAACTGGATATGCCTATATTATATAACTATATTATATAACCCCAAATTTCTTATACTGATACGACAACCAACATCATCTGATATATAGGTTTTCATTTTACAGAAAAACTAATTTAAAATAATAGCAAGTAAGTAATATCTCTTTTTGAAGATGTTGTTGGATATATAATAAATAAATCCACACCGTATACAATCAGAGAGCAGGACAGACGCCCTGCTTCCTTTATTATGAAGCGGGAAAGAGAAAGACAGTGACTCACACGATATGTAAGCCATTGTATGAGTCACTGTCTTTCCTGCTTCATCTGGTCGTATTGGAAGATTACGTCACAATGAGTATTGTATAGGCACTACAAGTTGAATATTTGTCAAAACATCATCATCAAATCATATCTAATCATTGAAATCCATACTCAATGGTGCGAAATCTAAAATAAATACTGTAATGGAACCTGTGAAGAGGCAGCAGGCTGATTTTGATCTCGCCCGCCCGAGATCAAAGTCAGCCAACGAGGCCGGTGGGCGCCGCGCCCCCCGTGGTCTCGCTTGTTCCCAACCCTGATCCGGCGGAGTGGGCGCAGGGCAGCCGCCCCTTCAGCGCCCCCCCACCCCTGGGTCCACCTCCTGATAGGGCAATGCAGGCCCCCTCGTATCCCACGGTGCAACTTCCCCACCAACCTCGGTGGGACCTTCCCTAGCAGCAGGCCGGTCAGCCCCACCACGCCGGTCAGCACCTGAGGAAGAAGGGTCAGCCCGCTCCTTATCGCGATGGGGAGCCAAACGGTCCCTGTGTAAAACTAAACGTTTGCACCTATTTATAATCTGTACGGTTACAGGTCCGAGTCTCTCCAGTACCACACATGGTCCCTCCCAGTGGCTGTCAAGTTTTGGGCACCGCCCTTTCTGCCTTTTGGGATTAAAAACCCATACCTGTTCCCCCTGCTCAAAGTGACGCCTCTGTCTGCCACTAGCTTACCCGTGAGCCACCTCGAGACGATCCTGTAACCTACGTGCGTAATCCGGACCCCCGTCTAAACCTACAACATCACGGGGTTGACCCATAGCTAACAGGGCCGGCGTGCACAACTCACGCCCTAACATTGACAGTGAAGGTGTGCAACCCGTGGACGATTGAACAGCTGAACGATAAGACATGATGATTAATGGTAGTTTTTCATCCCAGTCTTTCTTGTTCTATGACACGATGATGGCTAACTGGGTCTTCATCATTCTGTGAAAGCGTTCGATGAGACCATCGCTCTGAGGGTGCAGCGGCGTCGTCCGGGTCTTATGAATGCCCAGTCTATCGCACAGCGGCGCGAACACACGCAACTCGAAGTTCTGACCTTGATCGGAATGCAGTTCCTCCGGCACCCCAAATCTACAGAACATCCCCCCAACAGAGCGTCGCAGACGATCTCGGCTTACTGGTCCACAATCCGCGGACCCAACTTTGCTCAGCCTGCGACACTCGACCGGACGCGGTGGCGAGTCCCGGCCCTCTGAAATCGAATTCCTGCAGAAATTCCAACCACCGAGCCGTCTGTCCCTCGGGTCCCCGGAACAAAAGTAACCACGTAAGTGCGGCGTGATCCGTCCTAACCTTGAAATGTAGCCCCGTCAGGTAATACCAAAAGCGCTTAATTGCGCGGACGACCGCCAAGAGTTCACGTTTTGGTCAGCGACACGCTGAAGTACGACACCACCTTCTTGCCGTCGGGACCCACCTGCAATAAGATAGCCCGACGTCACTTGCGTCAGTTTCCAGCGCGAACGAACTGTTATAATCCGCTGCTGCCTGCACAGGTGCTTCACTTAACGCTTTTTTTAAATACAGGAACATCCTTTGACATCGCTCCGTCCAAACGAACGCTTCTTTGATGTCCAGTAGTCTGTGCAACGGCTCCACCAACTCGCTGTACCCCGGAACGAACCGCCTATGATAAGATGCGAGACCCAAAAATTGTTTGACCTGTCGTTTGTCCGATGGAACGGCCCAATCCTTTACTGCGTGCACCTTGTCCGCCAACGCACTCACGCCCCCAACGCTATTCGGATGACCGAGTAAGTGCACCTCCCGTCGCATGAATTTACATTTACCCGGGTGCTGTTTGAGGCCCGCGTCCGAAATTTGCGTCAGCACCCGTCGAACGCACCCAGCACGGACTCGAAGGAACCTCCATGCGCTAGGATGTCATCTAGGTAAACTAAGCCTTCCTCCCGTGGCGTCCTGGGTGGCACCTGATCCGGCCGGATCAGCGATGTAGTCGCCTCGGTGTCCACCAGGGCCTCCGTGATGGTTCCGGCAACAGTCACTGTGACGAATCCTGAGTTCTTGCGTCGCGATGAACGCATAAAAGCGCAGCGCGTGACTCATCCTTACGTCGGCCCTCCGTCGAATGGCGTTGGAGAGGAGGTGGAGGATGCAGCGGACGCTCCCGTCCAGCGATGAGAAGCCTCTCCAGACCCTCGATCCGGCTCTCCAGCGGGGACAGGGTGGTGCCGCGGCTCTCGCTCCCCTTGGGCGCACCTGCATGGTGCGTCTCATGCCCCGATGATTTGGCGTAACGCTCTTTGTCCTCTAGTACAGATGTGGCCCGGACCTCATTTTCTAGTGTTCTCTGCGGGCCCCCGGTCGACGAGCTGACTCCGCCGGGTGAGGCTCCTTTTCCAGGGCGATCCTCACCGTGACACGCAGCATCGACAGATGGTGCAAGATGATACTTCCGCAGCACAGTGGGTGTGAGTGCCTCCAAAAACGTGTCCCTCACCATACGGGACGCCACGCCGTCTGGAAGGCCTGCGAACACACGGTATGCCAGTCTCTCAATGTCGCCTGACAGGGCCCGTAGTGACTCTCCTGGTCTGCGTCGATGCAAGCTGAACTCCATCTGCAAGACCTGCGATGCTGTGTCGTCCCCGAAGCGGCACTCCAGGACCCCCACCAGGCTGTCGTAGCCACGCTGGACACTTCTCCGTGCAGGCAGAAGGCAAGTTGCAGGGCCGCCATCTTGTTGATCCATCGAAGCGGGTCATCCTGGCCCAGGGAACGTGGCCCGGCGTCGACAGCCCCTCTGCTGCTTGTGTCGTCGCTCCCTCTCCATCCGGTGGTGATGAGCCCCATGCTGCTGGAAGCGCAGGCTTCTCTGGCGCCCCACACTCGACGTAGCCGTCTCCGCTCGCAGCACCGCTCCACCCGACACGCCGCATGGGCTCCTCCGTCACCCGCGGGACACCCACGGTGACTGTGCGGTGCTGTCTCTGCCCTGTGCGCCTCCCACTGCTGCGCTCCACCACGCTGTCCCTCGCACGACTTCTCCACCTTGATCCTCCGGTCCATGTTGGCCGATGAAGGCGTGAAGTCCGAAGCCACTTCTGTCACCAATGTAATGGAACCCGCGAAGAGGCAGCAGGCAGAAGATGCAACCCAATGGGGTTTATTGAATGCTCGTAGTGGCCCAGTCACACCAGTCACTCATGCACATGTACGCTCGGAGAGAGCGAGCTTCCTGTGAAGTCTCCCTATTTATAGACTACCTCCCCCGGAAGGTGGAATACCCCGCTAGCGCCCCTAGGTGAGGGCGGCAGTCATTACAATACGATGGGAAGACATTATTAATTCAGATGCGCATTCACAGGCCCACCCTTAAGATGGGTTCTTAGGGACCATCCAAAAAGTGTCGACTGAAATCTGTATCATAATCTGCAGATCCATTCACGTTTTTCTCAATCGTTTTTATTCAGACAGACATTACCAAATCAAAAACAGAAACTTAAATATTTATTATATACATATTAAATTTTGCTCAAGTGCCTTTTATATTTCCCCTGTTTTCAACAAAGTGAGCAAATATGACAGGAAAATCCAGTGAACAACACTTGAATGTGAAAGATTAGATTTGTCTTTCAGTGAAGAGTTATGTAATTGAATAGGCACATGATGAGGTGATACCAATCGCTCCTTTACTTTCAAGGATGTCATTTGTTTTTTAATATATATATATACAATGATACTGATTTTAGATTACTAAAATGTAATGAATACATTCAATTTACATTATTTATGTATTGCATTATTAAATAATACATTTGTACACTTTGGTGTATATTAGGTATATTGTCTAGCCAAAAAAATAATCAAGTAGACCTACTATATTATGGGTGCTATTTCGTATTATATAAATAATATTGAAGATGGCAATATTAATGATTAAATGTATTGTGAAGATGCCCATGTCCATGCATGTGAGTGAATTATTTCAGGCTCAGGCTTCAGCGAAATTTGTGGACTGCACTTTGAAGACGGTCTCTAGGATACCACACGCCCTGGTGGGCTCGTGAGCGCGCGTCTAAACGTGCGAATGTGAAACTATGTTGATTGTGAACAGCGGAAAAAACATTGGCTGTATATGGAAAAACACACTGAAAACTGCAAGACTTGCTTTCTGACCTATACTACCATCACTGCCATAAAATGTCTTAGTGCATCCTTATTGTCAACTATTTAATTTGATTAGATTTGATTCCTATTTGGTCAAGATGTGTCTGCGAATGTGCTTGTGTGGTGATTAAGAAACATTTAAGGTGATGTGTCAGTTTTCTGTCTAGACAGTAATTTCTGAGGGGAAAAAAGACAGCACTTTTATTGGCGATTCGTGGACGGGTTCTAAAAACACGTTTCTTTCCTATCTAAACGAATATGACCTGGTGAAATAACGGTACAACAAAAGCAGAGGGGCAACAAAGGGGTCCTGGATGGAGGATGGAGATGAGGTCCCAAATCTGCCCCGTGCGTGACGTCACAGCCCCCCACACGCCCTCCCTCCTTGTCGAGCGGGAGATTCCGGAGCTGCTGGCGGAGCCGCAGAGCGTCCGTCGCCGCGATTCTACTGTTGAGCGCCGCGGGGAGGAGGTGGAGGAACCGACCACTCGAGCAACAGTCACGATGGACGCTGCGATGGTCACGACGCGGTCTCCCCGATACTGACTGACCGGAGGCCGCCCGCCCGGCTCCCTGCCCGCCCACACCAGCACTCCTCCATCCCCGCGGCGGATGCTGTAGCAGCAACGGTCGGGAGAGACGGGGGAGGAGGCTGCTGTTCCCCGCGGCCAGTAGGTACCACATCCCCGGTTGGATGGATATGGGTGGGGGTGGGGGCATGCGTTCATCGTCGGGGTGGGGTTGGCGTCTCCGCCGGATCGTTGGGTAGGTGATGGAGGTAGGAGGATGCTTAGGCGGTGGCTTGATGAAGGGAGGGCTTCCCGTTAATTGTGTGATGTTGGATGGGTGCGGATGGGTGTGCTGGGTGTTGCTAGCATGCTAGCCCGCTGTACCTCTGGGTTCAATCGCTAATGTCGGCTTTGGAACTTTGAGGATGCAAAGCCTGGATGGTGATGATGCTGCCATTATGGACCGCGTGACCCGCCCGCCCGTTACCCTCCAACGGATACGGTATGAATTACCGTAACACACGCGGACACGATCATCACGGGAAGATGGTGGTGGAGCCCTTCCCGAGTTAGCGTCGCCGCCGGAAGCTGGGCGAGAGGCGGCGGCGGAGCGGGGTCTTGTGCCTCCTCGTCATGACCGTCAAGCTAGCTCGCTAGCTGTCTAGTTAGCATCCTCCGGGATGGGTGACGGCGGGGGCCTAACTAGCTAGCTGCTAATCCATCACACGGTGCTAGCTCGATTCTCTTTGGGGACGTTTGTTTATGTTGCGCCCCACCGCTCTACCCTCCATACTTACAGACACGTCAATTATGTTTTTTTCCCGGGTGTAGTTTTCAAACGTTAAACATTACGGGTTTTTCTGTTCCGCTCTCTTTTTATTTATTCGCGAACCAGTATTATTGGCTGGGGCGCGGAGCGGATGTTATTACGTAACGAATAATGACACCACGCGCCCTTGAAACAAAAGCTGTTGTTTCAGCGCGCGCCTCTTGATGTCTCGAGGCCGCGCGCGGGGAGGGTGTGCGCGTGTTTTCTTTCCGTCTGTGTGCGTATGGTCCGTGTGCGTGTTTGTTTCAATGTCTATCCGTCTGTCTGGGTGCGTGCGTATTTCCGTGCGTGCGTGTTTGTTTCTGTGCGTGTGTATATGTGTGGTTCTGACTGTGTGCGTGTTTGTTTCCGCCTGTGTGCATGCGTGTGTGTTTCCGTCTGTGTGCCTGCGTGTTTGTCTCCGTCTGTGTGTGTTTGTGTAGATATGGCGGTGTGAGTGTTTGTCTGTCTGTCTGTCTGTCTGTCTGTCTGTGTACGCGTACGTACGTTGCGCGTGTGCGGACCGCACGCGGTGTACCTGTGACGCGAGTTGAATACAAGCCCTCAGGGTCGACCCGCCTCCTGACGGCCGTTCGTTTTGTTGTCATTGGGGTTTGGTTCTTGATATCTCTCTCTCTCTCTCTCTCTATCTATCTATCTATCTATCTATCTATCTATCTATCTATCTATCTATCTATCTATCTATCTAGATAGATAGATAGATAGATAGATAGATAGATAGATAGATAGATAGTGTTGCCATTTGTTATTGTACGAACAATTTAAAGGGCAACGTTGATAGTGTTGGAATGCCCTGTGGTGGAGGCCAGGATCATATAGTTGAGCCATGACAAAGAAGTCGATACATCCCTGCGTGATATTCGGGCTAGGGATGCCAGAATTCGGTTAATGCATTATTAGAATGTCTTTCATTTTATTTGGCGACCATTGAGAAACGATTAGTTTTTTAAAGAGCGGCACACAGGTATGTAATATAGTGCGGAACCACCATACAAGGCAGGACTTTTAACTAATTGACTCCCAAGTCAAGTAAAAATATGTTTTCACTCACCATGTGTTTACTCCCAAAACTTAATATTACGTTTTTTCCTTTTTTTAAAAACTTATTTCCAAACTTGCATGTGATTTTGGGAGCTCTGATGAACAGAACTGTCATAGATGACCGTGCGATCATCTGGACATTTTAATCATTACGCACGGAGTGTGTCAGCGACCCAAAATCCTCTAGTCATTTCCACATTGTGTTCGATCACGCGTGCCGGTCTCCAGAGGGTGGAATTAGCCGCTATCACTTGTGGACGTGCTCCCCACTTGTGTTTCGTACATCAACAATGCATATGATAACAACTTGGAGTTGCGCAGCGGCGACGAAGCGGCGCCCGCCCTGCCGTTGCGGAGTCCGCGGTCGGCCTGGAACGACGCTCCTTTCCGTCTCCCAAGCGGCCGTTGGGAAGGAGGATAAGGGAGAGAGAGAGAGAGAGAGGGAAGGGGAGAGAGGGAGGGAGAGAGAGAGAGATAGAGAGAGGAGGGGCGAGAGAGAGGGGGAGGGAGGGAGAGAGAAGGGAGAGAGGAGAGAGAGAGGAAAGGGGAGAGAGAGCGGATTGGTCGAGCGAGGAGGGAG
This sequence comes from Bregmaceros cantori, assembly GCA_900302395.1. Classification (NCBI taxonomy): domain Eukaryota; kingdom Metazoa; phylum Chordata; class Actinopteri; order Gadiformes; family Bregmacerotidae; genus Bregmaceros; species Bregmaceros cantori. The sequence continues at coordinate 13,363 of OMKY01003481.1, forward strand.
GGGGGGAGAGGGGAGAGAGAGGGAGTAGGGGGAGAGAGAGGTAGGGAGAGAGAGAAAGAGGGAGGGAGAGAGACATATTAAAATCGCGACAGGCGCAGGTTTCAGAAAAACCGCGATATCTCCTCTTCAACGTCAAACTAGGCGATTTTTGCCTACCTAGAGACGGTTTTCTGCGACTTACAGATTAAAGTCTGGCCTTTCAAACGAGCCATAGCATGTTACAGTTGCCCTGTCAGATAATATGCTGTTGTAGAGGTATGTGTGTAAGGAAGGACACAGCCTCTATCATAAAACCTCTTTATTCAAAGAGAGTCAAAACAGAATGACCAGGGAACACTGAATGCCCTGGTGTCTGGTAGACAGCCAAACAGAGTAGGCTGTGAAAGCAGCTTGCTCTGTAATTTTTGTAAAACCGGCGTGAATGACCTGTTTAGTCAAGTGTCGATCGCCGTTAAACGACAAGAAGAAGAAGAAGAAGAAGAAGCAGAGGGGAGTGTCGATGACATCACAATGAGACACCAAGACAGTAACACCAGTCACAAATATGGGCATGAATGTGCTGGTCATAGAATGTCACAGTGTCTGTTCTGCCCTCGCTCGTGTACATATACGGCTATGCAGACAGACAACTCTTCATCAGATGATTTTTATCTTCTTTTATTTCATCATCTTCACGACAGAGTAAAACTGTAACAAAAAACAAATAATGTTCAAAATATATATCTAAATCTATTAATACAACATACAACACCATCAAAACAACATTCCTATTAATCCAAAAGGAATTAGTACATTAATCAAATCAATAAACATAAAAACGACTTAATAATCAGGAAACATTATACTACACATGTTGAACCGAATGTCTACTTACAGACTGTTCTTCGTGTACAACAACAAGGACGGATGGATTTGGATTCACTGAGCTCTGATAAATGCGTCTGCATGTGTGTCTTCTCTTCCGTAAAAGAACGCTTGTTCTAGCAACAAGTGTAGCCAAGAAGTCATGAAGAGCCTGCACTGCCCTCTAGCGGTCACTCAGTGAAACAACACATGGATACAAAGTCATGAAGAGCCTGCACTGCCCTCTAGCGGCCACCGTGAAACAACAATGGTACATGTGAACTAAACGGTGCAGTTCGCTACTGCCCTCTAGTGGCCAAGAAATCAATCAACTGCCAACTGCCTTTGGCAGCACACTCGTCACCATGACAACAGGACACCACCTCCATGAAGATGGCTGCAGCACCACAGCCCAAACTGTCGAGGTATTTAAAAACCTTTAATTGTCTTGAATAAGAAACAAATATAATTTTAGAGAACAAAGACAAATAGCCAAACTGAAAAATACCTGCACATTGTATTGACTTTCCCAATTAAACTAAAGCCAATTACAAGGATGCCAACATGAAATCTCCTTTAATAGAGCACTTTTGGCAGGGGAACCCCCAGCTTCTCCAGCCGGCTAGTCGACAACGCCGCGGCAGTTGTGGGTCTCATCCCGTTGGCAGGCGTGGCCGCCTGCGCGCCCATGGTGATC
>OMKY01003645.1:4425-27132 GCA_900302395.1 Bregmaceros cantori
GTAAGGTTTTTTTTTTTTTTTTTTAATTAACATTCATTTATTGAAGGCTAGATGGTCAAGGGAACTGAGAAAGCAGATTTGCAAATTTTTTGCTGATATTCGGAGGTCAATACCAATTACTAACTGAATGTAACATGCATTTAAGGTGTTCAACAAGTGTTGAAACCACCGAAAGTGGAATCAACACCATAAATGATTAAAGAGCCCAGGTGAGTCAGAGACATGCCGGTGTATTTCTTCAACGGTAAAATGGCAAATGTCTCAAGTTCAAAGTCAATTACTTTCCAGAAAGTAAATGGGCCACATTTCCACACGTTGACTGAACTCATAGCAGGTCTGGGATTCCAATAAGCTTGGTGCATCTTATTTTGAATGGTGATGATGGCTTTTGATAGTGAGCATCGTTAACAACAATACATTTTAGATCCTCCTCCAGGCTATGACTCGGTGTGAAAGAGCTAGTTTCGTTTACCAGCAGGCCCTTCGGACCTCACCAACCTTCCCACTACACTGAATATTGGTGAGCGGTCGTAAAAGGGGTCCTGGCCATCGCTGGAGCCTCCGCTGAGTTCCCCCTCCTCCAACTCCTCATCTTCCTCTCCGTCCTGCCCCCCAAGCTCCAAGCAAGGGTGATCCAGGAAGATCTCATCTTCCTCCAAGTCCTCTAACAGTTCCAGGTCCTCGGCGTCTTCCGTGCCCCGCCGCCCGCCGTCCGCCACCGGGTCGGTCACTTCTGTCACCTCCGACACGGACGGCGTCGGGGATGGCGTGGGATCGCTCATGCGCTCGCTCATACACGTGTTGAAAATGAGATTACTAGGGGAAGGGTGGGGAGGGGGGAGGAGGAACCGAAAGACATGATGTGGAGTTGGGTGCGTTCTATGTTGACATGGTGTTCACCTGCACAACTACTTATCTTGGCAGCAAAGCAAAGCTAAAGTGAGAGGTAGAGTAATGTGTGTTTTTGAAGCATTCTGTGCCAAGTAGCCAAGTCAAAATCAGGCCATGCATTCAGTATTTCACCTGCCCACGATCTGAGAATTTTGTAATATGAATGAAAGTAATATTGTCTATTACCCTCTGCTAACATTTTCAGCTTGGACTTACTCCGACCAGCCTGTGGTTGCCATGATGACAGTGTAGGCTTCAAAACAACATGCTACAAGTCATCAATTACTTTTGTTTAAAACAGGAAAGTGGAGTATATTTGTGTGTCACTTGCAGAAACTGTTAACAGAAGCTATGGAGACTATTATTTTCATTGAATATTGTATTTCATATATATTTCACAACAAGACATGATGAAATTGGTCGCTGTAGCCTACGGATTTGCTAGCATCTCCGGCAGATGTGAGCTTAGTAACTTCGAAGCACCAGCAGAGCCAAAGCCTCGTCTTTTAGAGTCTGCTGCTAAAAACCCCAGACCTCACCCTCTATCTATAGCTTGAGGATCTGTTTCTCTAGGTTGGAAACCGATAAAAGCCAGTGTCCACATCAGAATCCATTGATGTAAAACACTAAACGCTAATAGACTGTGAGAGGGTGAAGTTATATTATTCTATTCATTATTAGGGCTAGGGCTGTACGATTTTGCAAAAAAATGAAATCCCGAATTTCTGTCTTTGAAATCTCGATTTTCGATATATAGAAAGTTAGAAACTAGAAGTTTAATATTTCAAAACTTTGCAAATGGTGTCCATTTTTGGAGTTAAGTGGCTTAGGATTAATACAATTATCAATTTATACACATTTTATTCACGTATATAACTTGAAAACAGACCAGTAAAATCATTATTATCAATGTTAAAAAGGAAATACGATTTGAAGATTTCACTTTTTCAAAAATCCTCTGAACAAAATAATCCGATTTCGATTTCAAATCGATTTTTTGCACAGCTCTAAATAGGGCTGAGTTAACACAACAACAATGATGCATATCATCAATCTCATATGTTCACTGTTTTATAGCTCCGGACATATTGGTGCACCAATGATCTCTGAACAGACTTGTCTCTTTATTAATTTCTTTAAAAAGCCATGCAAAAGTCTATTAAAAGCACTGGTTTACCGAATTAAATTTTAATGATGCAAAAGGTTAGTGGTTCTCGATAATTACAGCTTTGGCTTTGTTATCGATCATTCACAAGCATCACTTAGCCATCAACTGTAATATTGGCACCAAATAACCAGTACGATATGTAGTAAAACTGGTGTAAAAATGTTGTTTTGTGAATTTGAAAATACTATTTTTATACACACTTGAAATAACATCAGGATATTTTACGTTACGGTCAAAATAAGATTCCTGAGGTCATATTTGAATTACTGTGCATCATAATTACATATTTTTACTAAAAAATCATTGCTATCACCACACATCATGAAGGTGTGGTGGCAAGGATTCTGTCTTTTAGGAAACCAGCTCAATAACTTTAGTCCCATGGTCCAACCTGTTCAAAGAGCTACAGGGCATGTAGCACAAAGCCCGTTGACTATCCAGTATTTCAGTGACAATACGGTAATCCACCAATTACCCTGAAATTACCAAATAATGTATGCTATTGTCAGATCAATATCAAGTAACTACAAGGTAATACTAGGTTTCCTGTGCTAACAACCAATTGCGACTACAGTGTTAAAATTGTACCGTAAAAGAGACACTGTTGCTTCGACTCACAGCTTATATCTGACTTCTTTGTAATTACTGATAATTAAACAGTTACCAAGTGATTGCTAGTATGATAACCATCTAGTAATAGTAGTTATGCGGTAATTACATGGCCGTTACATTGTTTAGGGTACAGAAAAAGGAAGTGTAACTGAGCATGTTGATAGAGTAAAGCTGTAGAATCAGATCCTTGCAGTACTTTTATTCCCACATCTGTGGGTGAGCGAACCGCATCATTCCCGGTGATCTGTCTTAAAGTGATCGGTGCCCTACCTTCCGACCAGACGGAACCAGGGGAAGCGGTCGTAGAAGGGGTCGCCACCAGTCATGGCGCTCTCGTTGTCGTCTGCTGCTGAGACTCCGCTGGGCACTTCGGCAGCTCGGTCGTACATCTCCCGCATCAGTTCCAGCCTTTGTCTGTTGACGTATGAGCATTCTTAACCCTTCGAGTGCCAACCATCTTCACACTAAGAATTTTACATTGATGTTTGAAGGTCCTCCTAATATCACGTACAAATATATCTACACACTACATGTGCACCGTAGTAGCTCAGTCTGTTAAGACTGTGCAGTACAATATACGCGGAGAGTCATGAGTTTGCTTTCCCACAGCTTTGCCGCATGTCTCATCCTTCTTCACCCCTATCCAGGTAATCCTGAATAAAGCTGAAAATGGTCTGAATGGGCAGAAAAAAAATAATAAATACATAAAAATAATATATAGAAGACAATATCTTCTTTCTATGGAAATCAAATGTAGAAATGTCATGTGTTGTTGGCCTGCCCACACTTTCATTACTCTTTGGCACTAGAACAATTAGGAAGGCCCAAAAAATCATTACAGACAACTCCCGTCCCGCACACTATCTCTTCAGTCTCCTCCCATCTGGCAGGAGATACAGAAATATTAAAAGCTCAACATTTCAAAAACAGCACCAACTTAGTAGCTATTAGACACTTGAACTTGACTTGCTAGGATACTGTGGAGCTGATGTTCATATATTGCTTTATATATGCATATACAACTTTAAATACTGCAAGCACTTCCCCTGCTGCTGGCTCTTGCACTGTTCTGCCCTATGTCATTGTAATGTATCTGCAATGTGTTGTATATGGTCTTGTCTTACATTGTCTGTTAGTCTGTATGTTGAGTACTAACCAATACCTATTCCTATCACTTGAAATGGCAAATCAACTGTTGAACTTGAACGAAATGAATGAACTTATTCTTAATCTGCAAAATTAGAGCCCCTTTAAAACGACCCCATTATTGCAGTACCTCAGCTTTTCCATGGTCCAGTAGTGTGTGGCGCCGTTCTTCTGGTCCTGGACCTCCACTGCTACGATGGTGCGAGGGAAGGGCCTTGACTCCCTCCCCTCGGCCTTCTCAGGGAGCAGCAGGTCGGGTGGCAAAGGTGAGTAGAGTGTGTCGGTCAGCAGCACAAACTGGAACTGCACCTATAGAAAGCACATTCAAATGGAATTTCATTCCGTGCTGCCCAGCAGCTCAGTTGGTTAGGCGGAGTGCTGGAAAGCACACATGTGCCTCAATGGCGCGGCGAGTCGGTGGTTCGAATCTCGCCACCGACGTATTTCCCTCATGTCTGCCCCCCATCTTCACCTGCTTCCGCTAACCCTAATAAATAAAGCTTGGAAAAAAAACATCCTGAATGGGCTGGAAAAAACATTTTTAAAAAATTGAATTTCATTCCATTGAGAAATTAATATATATTCAACACTAAAATTAAGTAAAAAGTAATTTAAATAATAGAACGCATAGTAGCTGTTAGGACAGGACACTACAGAAGCATACATATGCCACAATGGTGTGTCAGTCATGAATTTGCTTCCCCTCACCGAGAGCTTTGCTGCATGTCTCCTCCCCCTTCTTCACCCCTTTCCAACTAATCCTGAATAATGCTGAAATTCGTCCAGAAAAAAAGTTCAATAATAAATGTATGCCAAACATAAGAAAAATGATTTTATATAATACCTTTCACAGAACTCTTTTCAAGAGTCACAGAGCTATGTAATAGGTGGACAAAGAGGACAAGAACAATAAAAAAACAAAACAATAAAAACACACAAAAAAAAGCCATAGTCAACATGACATTGGCTGCCCAACTCACTCAGTGATAACGACCAATGTTGTCACAGTTACTGGTAAAATGTAATCCAACTACTGATTACTCCTCTTAAAAGTAACTGAGTTCAATTACTGACTACTTTATTTTCAAAGTAACTAATTGAGATGAATTATTACGTTATTGGATATTGGAAGGCTGTACATGAATAAACAAACTTGAAACGTGATGACGAGGTTACTATTATTATTAAATTATGTATTTATAAATCTTAACTATAGTACAACAGCCTATCCAAAATAGTAAACAATAGAATACATGTGTGGCTTATGTCGTGGCAAGTAGTTTAATAGTTAACTTGTTTTAAACTTTTGGCGAATGCTGGCTTTGTGCTTTTAATAGTGCCCGTTGTGATGTGCGAAGGAATGTCATAGCTCGGCTCAATGTAAACGATTAGGTCCCCAAAAGCTTCGCCCTCAACAGCATTTATGGGTAGCATGCTTTTTGACGACAACACCAAAACTCTGCATGATGCTTTCAGCATATTTTACGGCGCATGGCTGAGCACACTGCTGCTGCAGTATGGAGGGGAATAGGGGTTGGTCCATTGCGGCGCATCGGCCCTCGTTAACAGAGTTAGGTGTACAATTTTTAAGTGGTACAGCATGGATGTTGAAATTCATATTTAAGTCTTGCGTCGCAAACATTACATACTGCCTAGTTTTCTTTTCTCCTTTTGAAGTGATTCCACACAACACGTTCGTTTCAAGGATGGATTCTTCTGTACCCAGCAGCAGGTGTGTACGCTCCATGTGCACTTGTGCAACACCACACGCCAAAAATGTCGGTTGGCCGAGTAATTAAAATGTGTTCCAACAATTCATTACTCAACCATTTAATCCATGATCGATTAATCGTCCCTAATTACTACCAACCTTTTTCTTGAGTTCCACACTGATAGCGTTGGCCTCTTTCAGGAAAATGGCGTTGCCCCACAGCAGATCTCTCAGCGAGGTGAATTGGTACGAGCGCCACTTCCGGAATCCCCACACCGCCAGCTCAGTCTCCCTCTCAGTCCATTGTACTGTACATTGTTATGGAAACAAGACAGCAATGGGCTGATCAACCAATAATATATACAGAACGGCTCAATAGCTGTCCAGGGTGCTGAAATTATGATTTATTAAGTATGCAGTCTTTTCTGACTGCTAAAGGGATATCCCCGAAACGAAATATTGTAGAGCCATGCTTTCTGTAGGATTCAAGTTTCTTTCAAGGAATCCAAATTGTAACGTCACAGGTGCCTTGTGCAGTGTTGGCAAGCAAGATTCTGAGCAAATGTTATCACAAAAAGGAAAAAGTCAGCCATATTAAAATATTGTATGCTTTATATGGAATTAAATGTGTATGCTTTATCTGAAACGTAGAACAATCATTGGGAAAACAAAGCTAAATACATTTGGAGCAAATCCATCCGTACATTCACATATTATGGACCAAAATGTGGCCATCTTGAATTCAGCCATCTCGTAAGTGTTCTTCGAAATCCCCTTCATGAAGCTATCCTAGAGCATTAACACACCAAATCTCTGACAAATCCACCCATCCGCCCCAAAGTTATTGTGTTAACAACACAAAGGATATTGCGTGATATAATTATTCATTAACTTGAACGTATGCACTATTTGAGAGATGTTACTGTGTGACGGAACTCATTCAACAGGGGGTGCTGCTGTGATTGTACCTTCTTCCTCGGGCTCCTCCTCTTCCTCAGCAGCTTCTGGATAGCAGCGGTCGACCTGCTTCTGAAGAGCTTCCAGCCTGCTTTCATAGTCCTTAAAAATAGCAAAAAAAATAATAATAATCCATGTTACAACTTCAATTAATTCTATGGTAAAGGCGGTTCTACAAACGGGTCCCAGCCTTCTCCACGCTATTGATCAGACGTTACATCCTCATTAAATGGATGGACCCCAATGCCACTTTGGAAAACACTTTGGAAAAGAGACCTCTTCACTTTCATTAACGTTTAAAAATGAAGGGTCTCACTATGTGGCTCTGTTGCCCCTTCTATAAGTACAGGATCTGAAAAACATTTTTTCAAAAGTTAAAAAGTACTAAAAACATAGTACTAAAAACATGTAAGCATAATTTTTTAGTTTGTCGTTTTAGAGCAAAGATACATAATTTACAAAATTTCACAAGTATGCAGTGATGTTTACATTAGGCTGTATTACCTAATGTTTATAGTTATTGTACATCGGTGTTGTTGCACATACAAAATACAGTAAATGCAAGTAATGAGTAAGAAGTACTGACATTTGTGTTTTCAACTCAACTCAACTGGTTTTTATATAGTGCCAAAATGGCAGCCGAAGCTGCCTCAAGGCACTTCACAAAAGTGATTTTGTTTTTAGATTCAGATTCAAGGAATATAGCAGCTATTTACCTAACTACCTTTCAATCTTGATTTCCCAGTTAAGGACAGTAATTTGGGATTAGTTACAGAACTCCTTTAACGGAGGACTGGAAAGGAGAGAGAAGAAAGAAGAAGAAGGAGATCAAGACTTTCAATCAGTCTCAATCTCGGCCTAGTTAAAAAAAAACCCACAGTGTTTGATTAGTTGTTGTTAATGTTGATTTATTTTGATTGGTTAACAGAACTCCTTTAACGGAGGACTGGAGAAAAGAGGAGATTGAGATTTTCACTCAATCTCAATCTTGGCCTAGTTGAAAAAATAGCTACTGGTTTGGATTATTTGTGGTTGATGTTAATTCATGTTGATCGATTAATAGAACTCCTTTGACAGAGGACTGTAGGAAACAGGAGCTTGAGATTTTCAATCCGTGTCAATCTTGGCTAGATGAACAAGTGTTGAATTAATAGAAATACAGACTTTATTACTTTAAAAATACAAAATTAAAGACATTTGGGGACAGAGCATTGATAATTTCTGTAGAAGTGTTGTTGGGATTATGTTGATTCCCCATGATGAGATGATGCCATAGAAACGACATGAGACCTACGGTTGCTAGGAATTTTTGTGTGTAATTTACTCTTATAACGGCGTATACCTTTCGTCATTTCTCTCAGGTACTCACCAATCTCTGCTGCTCCAAAAGGTTGTTCACCTCTTCTCGCTCTTTGCGATACTGTTCTTCCAACTCTTGGAGTCTGGTGAGCATTGTTATCAATGTTAGTAAATAATGTGATTGGAAATTAAATGGTTTCCACATTCCATTCTATTCCTGTGTCTTGTATACTTCAATTACATTTTAATCCACCAAAATATAAGTGACTGTACAGGGTGACCAGATTCTCCAAATCCAATCCAGGGATATGCCTGTTGCGCGAAGCATGCCACACAAAATCTTCGGGGTCTTTCTTTGCATGTAGGGTGCATATTTGGGGATTTAGTGGGGTAGCCAACACATCCATGTACACTCATCCACATCAAATATAATCATATCCATGCCAGCTGCTCACCCTGCACACTGAGGTCAGAATGCTTAATTAACCAGAAATTAGAAATGAAAAATTGTAGCAAGAATTGAAACAATAAATGTTTTTGTCAACATTTCGTAGCCTTTTCATTAGCACACTCACAGTCACATTCAGTAATAGAACAATGAAATAACAGAATAAGAATACATTTAAAAAGGGCAAAAACTTTTCAGTTTTGTGCATGTAAGCATCACAACAGATAATCTGGTTCCGAGGCGGCCGTTGGAGGGGTGTGGAGGCGGGCCACCACACCGCCTCATACATGAAGGGTAGGCAGCCTTCACCATCCACATCACTAATCACTCCCAATAAAAGTGTCAAACATTTCCGTGTCTGTTTTGATTGGTCACTGTGCATGAGAGTCTTGAAATAAAAAAAAATCATTAAAAGCTTTGAATGGCGAGATTCAAAATCCATCCGGGGGATGGATTTTGTCGGGGACATGCCCTCCAAATCGAGGACGGTTGATTTCAAGGACTGACTGTTTTTATTTTTTATTATTTTTTTCAAGTTATTTTTTGAAGGACTGACTGTTTTGAGCTCACTTGATTTTTTTTTTCTCTTTTTTCATTTTTCTCCTGTTTTCTAATTTCTGCCTGGCACAGCCTACCTCTGGTCCATTTCTTGTTTCATGTCAATGCCTTGCTTATCCAGCAACTCCCGCTGGGCAAACGCCCAGTCCACCGGCTCTACGGGGGTCTCGGGGTAGGGCGTCTTCTCTCGCTCTGCCCTGGCTTGCTCCGGGTGGTTGAAGCGGAACACGTGGCTCTTCCCCAGGATGATGCGATTCCCTGTCGGAGTTCAAGAGATCCATGAATCAGTTTGTGTGAACCCAATGCATGAACTTGTGTTTTCACACAGCCTGCAAATATGAGACTATAAATGAAAAGACTCATGAGAACATCTCAAATACCAACCTGATTTTTGAACGTATTCTGCCAACATCCTATTTCAACATACCATGTTATAACTTGAAGAAGCTCTTTTGTAGCTTTATCAATATCCTTTGTAGCTTTATCAATATCAATATCACATATTGCAATACCGATATTGCAATATGTGATACGTTTATCCATTGGAAAGTAAAACTCCCCCTACACTTGTAAACACACAACCTCACATGCACACAAAAAAAGTCTGGAAATTTGTATTTTGATCCCCCTTGTCCTCTCTCTAAGTGAATCCAGGGCAATATCTTGTGACGCCGATTATCTACATTAAGTGACTGTAGTGTTAATACCGCGTGTTCCGAAAAGCTACCGTCCAACTATATGAATTGAAACTAAGAGACGAATATTACACCATCATATAATCATCCATGATTATATGATGTTGTAATATTCATCTCTTAGTTTCAATTCATATAGTTGGACGGTAGCTTTTAGGAACACACGGTACTAATATATTTGAATATTTTTGGGGCCATTCTCAGTGTTCTCACCTGACTTCAACACGGTGGGCTCAGTCACTCTCTTCCCGTTGACGTACGTTTCTGCGTCCTCGCACGGCTCCAGCACCACCGCTGCTCAGGAAGGAAGGAGGCGGATGCATGGATGGATGAAGAGATGATTGGCGTTAGATGGTAAAACCACATCTGGCCACGTATGACAGATTTTCAGGAGATGTGCCTTCTGCTCTGCGTGATGCTCAAGCTGCGTACTCATTGCCGACTCACAACAAACCGGAGAAGAGAACCGTCTATTTTAAGACATGCCAATAATCGATCATTCCATTTAAAAAAAGGACAACAGTAACACACATACTTTATACTGTGCTCAGCATAAAGGCATAGACCTTAACAGATTTGTCAATAAAGGCATTCAGAATCAACATCTTCTAGTGGCTACCACAGTTCATAACAATCCAACAAAAATGAACACAAAATGCCGCAAGAATGTTTGCATACTTCAATTACGTGTGCTCGTTAATTTACTGCAGGGCTATTCAACTGGCATCCCGCGTGCCAAATCCGACCTACCAATCATTTTTTTCTGGCCCCCAGAGCAATCCTAAAAAAACAAAAATGAATAATAATAATTTTAAAAATTGTGTGTTTTATCTATCTGAGATGCTGCTCTTTACCTCGCCAGAGGCACTAGAAATGTGTTGATGGGGGTTGAGGCTAACTGAGATTCTGTTCTTTACCTCAACAGATGCACTATAAATGTGTTGCAGTTTAAGTGAGCTGCTGCTGTTTGCCACTATATGTGTGTTGTTTCAGATGTTGCTCGTTACAAACGAGGAAGTACCATTGTTGCATAGAATTGAAGCCCTTTTAATGGGAAATTTGGTGGTTTCGCGTTGTGTCAAGTTGTACAAATAGGCCAGAGATTATCAATTTGGTTTTATTAGATAAAACAGACAGATATAATACAGACAGAACTACCTCCAGTTCATACAAACATGACAGCGCTGGTTTACCTTCTCCATTAGGACCGGTGGAGCTGGTGAATGTGCAGTGTTCATCCTTGATGAAGTGTCCACTCAGCACAATGTCCTGGCGGGTGCTGGCATCCACGCGGCCCACCCTGGAACACGGGCAACAGTTATTACACAAACAGTTATTACATGTATATAAACAGTTATTACATGTACACAAACAGTTATTACATGTACACAAACAGGTATTACATGTACACAAACAGGTATTACATGTACACAAACAGTTATTACATGTACACAGGTTTGGATATCTAAACTCTAAAATCATAGGATGAACACTCCCCAGAATGGAATACATTTTTACCACTAGAATTATTAGGAAAACCAATAAAATCTTGGCTAAATTATTGAATCAGAATCTGAATCCAGGTAGTATCTGACTTCATGTAATCAGATTACAGTAACAGTGTACTCCCGTATAACTGCACACACTTCCACAGACATCCTACAGAAATACTTACTAGCAAGGATGCCATGCATAAAATCATATTTTTAGAATGTAAAAAGTAGTAATCGGAATGTGTCCAAAATAGTAGTGATCTTCTTCTTTGTATTATGTTCACATACCATATGTGAAGAATGGATCCTTCAAACATCATTGCACACTTTTAATGGTCTGTAATCTATATTACATACAGTGAAGACTATGCACTGTTCATTTAAATGTATAAATGTGCATGCTTTCGTGTGACATACAGACACATTTACACTGCACCACTGTGCAACATGGCGCTGAACTGAAGTAATTCAAAATCAATGGCATTTATGAAATTGCTAAGTTGTAATTGTATACAAGGTGTATTTCAAAGGAATCTGAAAGTGAACACTACATTTTAATGGATTGTTCCAATACCCACCTCTGGTAAAAATGTAATTTCCATAACTTTTTGAGTAATTTTGTTCAGGGACGAACAAGGAAACCAACAAACATACGCAACTAAAAATAATCTCCTTGGTGGAGGTAATAATTGTCAATAAACAACAGTGGAAAATGTACTTGGTGACACCATCCTTGATGTAGTACAGCAAACATTCAGACATCAGTGGGTCTTCGTTCAGATTCACCAGGTGAGGGGTCTGTAAAAATACATATTACACCTTCAGCCATGCTTTGTGAGCAAAGGTGTATATATTTTTTTTACATATTTTAAGTATATCTAGTTTATAAAATAAAAAAAACAAACACAGCAAACAAACACAACAACAAAATGATTGGAAGATCAAGTGTCCAAGCTACACAGTAAATGTTGCAGTGTTAAATCAACAGTTAAAGAGTTAAATTTAACACTGTGCCTGAGTGTATTTGGTCCTTATCAGGTGTTAAATTAATTCTTTCCATTGTGTTAAATTTCTAGATTAAAATGACCTCGAAATTGAGTAAAAAATTAACACTGGCTAACACTGTACAGCACCGCCAGCACGTCCGTGAAGGGACGGGCGTCTGCATCTGAGTGGACGAAGGCCGCGAGGGCCTGCGTTACGTCGAGTCGGCAATGCTACTGCGACCCAAATCCCTGGGATCCGAGCCGAACCTTGGTCCACCCTAAGGGTTGGGTGCCCCATGAGTCATGATGCAATGAAAATGGCGGTCTTTAAAGTTTGAGAGAGGACAAGGTGGGTGGGCTTTGGGCGGCGCCTTGTAACTCTGCAAATTAACACCAACAGTAGTAAATATTCAACTCTGTCTGTTGTTGTAATAACTCTGAAAGAGTCAATGAACTTTGACACTGCATATTTAACACTGCAAAATGTACTGTGTAGGACAAATGTTATGGAATATTTTGATCGTTATAAAGTAGACTAATCAATTACATTCATTATTCTAAATGAAATCACATTTCCTGTAAACTCAAAAAGGATTTGACAGTTTAAGGCCCTGTCCCAAACGCCAGCCCTAGCCCTTGGCAAGGCCCTCGCCCATAGCCCTTGGGATTTTCGCCCTTGGGTTTTATCTTACTTATAACTGCCAATGGTTTTTTGTGTCTAGGGATTCGGACACCCCTTCTTTACACATAATGTGTTTAATGCTGTAGAATTGGTTTCATATTTGAGAAACAGAGAAAAGCAACCTATTCGTTCAAGGGTACGGAAAAGACAATGAAGGCAAACCACACTAAAGTTGTCACTCAGATTGAAACACTGGTAAAGCTGTGGCGACAAACCTCGTTGGGAGAGAAGAGCCCCACTGTGTCTATAAACACAGGCTCCAGGTTTCTAGGGCTTTCTGAAGGCTTCACGGGTCAACAAATCAACACATCAATTAGGCTTGGGAAATATAGCAATAATATTGAATGTTGCAATATTTCAAAATATGCTCGGTGTCATATAGAATATTGGGATTATCAGCAGTAGTTTGTTTACAAGGCTGAGTACTACAAAAACAAAGTAATTTTTATTTCTTTTAAAAGTCTAACGCAACAACAATAAATCGAATAGAAAAAAACCCAGTCCCCCCAAGATCCCATACCCATGTCGCAAAGTATAAATAATAAAGAAAAGAAAAGAAAAAAAACACCTAAAAATGATATGTGCTGGAAGTCAAGGGGAATGAATATATACACGTAAATAGTTAAATATGGCATAAATTAATACTTTAATGTGTACCAAAGATGTATTTCACTGTATGGAAGACTTGGTACAGTAAGAGATAATTCACTAGCCCTTCACTACTGAATTATTTTTTTACATTTGATTTCATACAAGTGTGCACATTTTATTGTCTTGAAAGAGTACACTGAAAGACGTTTTATAGCAGTCTTTCATTCAATTTCATCATCCGCCTCAGACTTACGAGTTAATTCAGCAATCTCATTGGAATAAAAAAAATAATTTAAAAACAAACAAATACAAATGACATTCTTTAGTGAATTGAATTTAAAAAGTAAGTAATACAAACATACCCCTATTTTTGGATTACTTGGCTATTTTACTATGACAAATAATTTATTAGAAATTATTTGATCATTATTATTATGTTTTAATAAAAAGAAAAATGGTTTTTGATAAAAATTAAAAACCTGTCAACTTGAATTATGAATATTCCTTACACACCTTCTTAGGAGAGAAGACACCAAGGGTGCCTCCGTCCTCTCTCATTGCTACGCCCATCTCAGCCAGCAGAGCCTCTCTGAGGACAGAAGACCGTACAGTCAGAAGATAAAAGACCTTCCACCAGAGTAGCAGACATTCACAATAGCAACTGAATTAAAAGTAGAATCAGTCAGAGAACACAAACCTCCATTGAGTTTATTGGGCCAATACCCACCTCTGATAAAAATGACATAGAAATGTTTCCATACGTTTTTGAATAATTTTGTAAAGAAACATTAAATGTTTATAAGTAATTTTTTCGGCACAAGCACCATTCTCTCATTTTATTGATGCTGTAGCGTGAAAAATGGATGGGAGGGCAGGGCGAGTGGACCTGCACCGGCTGGATGCAGCGGCCTAACTGCAGACTGCACTGAAGAGCCGGCGATTGATAAGGCATTTGGCCAATTGGGCCAATTCACACAAAATTTAATGAAAATCGTGAGGGGTGCGATGGCAGTGGTGGTGGTTAGAGGTTTCCGATTTGATCACTATCTCTCTAAATAAAGAAGGAAAAACGACGCTTGAATAAAAATCTGTCCATAACATTTTGAATCATTTGGTTCAGAGAAATGAACCAACAAACAAATATATGCGACCGAAAACATAACCTACTTGGCGGAGATAAAAATTATACACTTGATAATAAAGGTATGCATATGACATTGTAGAGGTGAGAAAACAAACAGCTTAGCAGACTGTAAAATATTCCTTAATTGTTATTTATGTGGAATCCTGGTGCTTGGCAAGTGATAGCCTGACCCCACCTTTCCATCCTGATGGCTTCAGTGCGACGAAGCTTCTCCTCCCAGGTCTCATTGAGCTCAGCAATGATTTTCTCAGTTTCCTGGAAAAAGACCCATCAACACGTTACCACTGTGTACAATAAATCTGTAGTCATATGTCCACAAAATGAGGCGCATAGGGGATGTAATTGTTTCGTGTGCATCGCCGCCGCAAATCCTTTGTGTTAACATGATAACTTTTGAACGAGTGGATGGATTTGTACCATATTGGGAATTAATGCTCTAGGGTAGGTTCATGAGCTGATGAGGGTACTTTCAAGATGAAAAAATGTTTTCAAATTGTCTTCAACACTCTGGGAAGCATCCTGTGATGTCACAATTCAGATTCCTAGAAAGAAAGAAATTGTTAAATCCTACAAAAAGTATGGCTCTACAATATTTCTGGGTTTTAATAGTGCTGTTAAGTGGCATTATTTCAATGTCACATTCATTATATAGGAGCAAATACCACGACATAGTTATGCTGCCATCTGCTGGTGATTAATATTAAATTAACATGAATAAATGAATAATAGAACACTTTTAAATGGACAATGATGAATATCGCTCGCTGCCTGTTTGTCTGACCGTGATCCGACTACGAGCATGGCTGCCTCCGCCAAGCCATGGGGCCACCGGGCAACAGCCCAATTGATGATTCTAAATAGTCTGATTGCATTTTTTCCTAAAATTGATAATCAGCCAGCACTATTTATTTTAAAATATAATTGTACACTTACTATTTTTTGTAACCTAATTAACGTAATCTGATTACATGTAGTCTGTTACCTTCAGGCGCTCAATGGCCTCCTCACTGCCAGGGGTGAACATGATACGGTCGTGGAGGTTGCCGATGGAGCCGGCCCGGCTGGACAGTGCCGACAGGGAGGGGGAGGGACTCATCCCTGTCATGCTATTGGTCACTGTGGAGAGATCACCCTTTTGATTGACAGCCGGGATTTTATTGTTATTGTTCTTGACATCGCTCACATCTGTCGGACGGGTGGGTGGATGGACAGGGGGCCGAGGGTGTGTACACAGGAAGTGACATCAGCAGTGGAGACGAGGAGGTGATGAGGTAAGGGAGAGGTGTGGGAGAGGAGGTTTGGGGTGAGCGGGTAAGGGGCGACAAAACACAGGAAAGAAGCAGACAGAGGCGACGGGAGTCAGACAGGGTGAGAGAAGAAGAAGAGAGGAAGAGGAACACAGAGTTACATCACTTGAATGGCACCGAAGCTGTGTCCCAAATCACTTTGTCGAACGTCGGAAAATGTCTAACCTGCTGCACTAAACCCCCGGGGAGCATGCATGCCTGTCCACTTGCCAGCTACTGAAAGGGTCTGGACCTAACAGCGAAACAAGCGCCTCAAATAAGTCACCTTCCACCAATCAGAGCCCTGTGAGCAGATAGTTGCTGGGGAAAAGCAATTGAAAGCGACTGGCATACTTTTCTTTGTCTCTGTGGAAAAAGGCTCTGTGTTCGAATATCCACTTTTTCCTGCTTTGTTCCAGATATTAAAAGTACAGCCGTGTTTTAGTTCTACATGTGCACTGCAAACAGACACAATACCCAATTAGTGCAGCTCTTTTTCAGTCAGGTTGTCAGAACGGCAAATATTTGGAAAGCATGCCACAACATCACATTTTTGGAACCGGCTTTTGTCCACCTCTGCTTACGTCGCCTATGCATCTCACTCGGCGCCTTAGTTTGTCTGATGCGTTGCAATTGTTTGCCGTTTGATGGACAAGCCGTTAGTCCCACCTCTTTCGATCCTGTCATTTCAAGACTAATACGCGATACTTGTGCCACAAAAATGTGATTGAAAAATAAGCAAGGTATTAAGACAATCTGATGGTCTCCGTAATTCAACTCCTTTAGTTTGTAAAAGGTTCCAAAAAAGTGAATTGATAGTGTGATGAAAATGGCCACAACAACCTCACCATTGTACTCTTTGGCATGGTCTAAAATATATTCCTATTAATTCAAAAGTGCACCTACGCAACCATGTGATTTGGGACACAGAATAAGACTCAGAGGTGAAGCCAGCAGCTACATGTAGGAACAGCCTGCAGAGATAAGCAGCACGCAACAGCAGCAGCAGTCATTGCTTGGAAGTTTTATCCCTGCTAAATATGTCTGTATTGAAACAAAGCCCTCAAAAGGCAGTTATCAGCAGCTTCTGTCCACACAAACCATTCTCCACTACCCTCCTAGTGTAGTGTCCTACTTCTACACTGCTTTAACCTGCTGACAACTGTCACTGGGGTGGCTCTCAGGGCAAATGAGTATATCATTATTTTCACTCTTTGAATGCTTTGAATCAGGGCTTGAAAACGAAATTATTTAAAAAAAAAACTCCGTTCTGAATGATTCAAGCAGGCCTGTGTTTAACGTTTTTGTTCTCGGAACCGATCCGGCACCAAAATATCAGTCCTGAACCGGTTCGGAACGCAAAAATGTTCGTTCTTAAAGTTCCTTATATTGTGCAATGTTAAGTTAAGTTGTAGTTTATACGAAATATATTTGGTGGACTTTCAAACTTCATGGTAACTGTATCAACGCCATTACATTCCCTTCCTTGTCTGTCCACAAGATGGAGTGCTAGATGCATGGGGCTTGATGACAGTTGAACAATTTGAAGAATTTTTTTTTTTTCATTTCCGTTTTCGCTCCCACAAGATTCTGTAAAATTCTGTTTGTTTTCGGTTTTCGTTTTCGTTCCTTGAACCGGTTCGGAGCCCTGCTTTGAATGCCTTTGAAAGACCTCTTACAAAAAAACAATCATATGATTATTGCCCAAGTTACTGAAAGACATTTGTAAAAATGTAGTGCTTAACACAGAAGTAAAGCCAAGTTAAGTTCTTACTCTTAATATTATGCATGGGTATGTTTACAATATAATTTAAACAGAATATTTGGTGAATCTGAAAAGTCTGATGATAGTCTGAAAATGGTTGGCACTCAAAGAGTTAAAAGAAATGCAGTGAATCAAGGAATAAAAATTCATATTACATGTTGAATTACACGTGACACCCTTCGGGTATATTGGTTCCCCCTTATTCCTTTCCTTATCCCCTCGGGTTTAGAAATTTGCTGTATCAGTGTTCGCCTGCATTAGGGTTCATGATAAATCTGTCCCACCTATTGATCTCAACCCAATTGACAGCCTGGTGTTGTCTAGACAGAATCCACCAATCGTTAACATTTTGCAGCCATGGTAAACTGGTCGTAAAGCTGGCCTCATGTTGGACGGCGCCCTCACCGCCGACATGCAGTTAACCAACCGGATTACAATTCCACACATGCCAACAAAGCCATCAATAGCCATGCTGATCATGAAAGCAGCAAGCCACGGGCCATGCTCAATATTGTTAACCCTGTAAATTAAAAAAAAAAAAAAAAGCTTCCTCTCAGATAGTGTTGTGATTTATATTATTTGTTTCAATGGTTCTACTGTAGTGGTGTTAGGCAGATGTGTTTATAAATATTTGTAATTAATTACATCAATAAACTGAAATTGTGTTCTATATTCTATACTATATTTATATTATTGTTACCTTATTACATATTTCAGACATTCAGACAAGTTAAAAGCCCGGCAAACAGCTTAAAGTTGATGGATGATCGACAGAAATCGCAAAAGTATACAGATATCTTAATTTAGTATACATAAAATACAGTATTTGTTCTTTATGTAATATACATTATTTGTACTTTGTTACTTGCACTCTCTGATGATCGACCAATACAATTTAAAATGCGTAGACAAGTTGACATCACCAAATGCTACAGTACAGGGTTAACCTGATCATGCTATGCAGTTAGCCAGCTAGCATGCCAAAACTGCTTGGAGGAGGAGCCACAGAAACCCACATTTCAAACCGACTAGCTCAGTTCCAGAGCTTGGATATGCTGAGAGAGAGTAAGCAAAGGGAATCAGAGGAAGAGGGAGAAGAAGAAAATCACATAAGAACAAGAATACTCAATAAGGAGGGATACATGATAGAATAAGCTATAAGCATAGCCAATACCGAGAAGCATTAAGGCCCATTTATACACTCCAGTAATAACAGAAACAAGTTCTAGTCTGCTTCGGTAGGGCATAACGTGGGCTATAGAGGTCAGGAAGCGTGGCAAGGACACCATAAACAGAGACCAAGGGACATACACTCTATTGTGCATCAAGCCAGCGGGAAAACCGGTCAGACCACACCCACAACACAGTAACACAGGTTCAACTATAATTTCCAAATTGAAGTAAAAAGGTATTGTAAAAAGTGGTAGAAAGGTAGAAAGCAAAAGTCAATGCGGGGAAAGGAGATGAGATGAGTGCGTTCTGGAATGAGAACAAATAAGTGAAATTGTTGCGCATGTTACACTCATATACAGATACATTTTGAAATCTGACTGAATTTCACCAGGTATACACACACACACACACGCACACACACATTAAGGGTATATTACTAGACCTATAACGTAGAAGAAACAGTTAATGTCCAGCAACTGATCCGTCATAATTTATCCTAATAAATGGTCAAAACCAAAACAAGTGGCTGCGTCCGAAATCGCTCCCTACCCCCCATATAGTGCACTATATGGGGTGCACGCCATTTTGTAGGGGTGTCCGAATTCTCCATGTATCCCATATAATGCACTGAAAGTATCCCACAATGCACCGCAAAAAGTAGTGAGCATCGGATGTACCCTAGACCAAGCAATATACCCCATAATGCATTGCGAGATGTTTTAAAAATGACCTAAACTTTTAAAAAATGGTGCAGCGGGATTAAATAGCGACCGACTGCGGCAAATAGTTATAAATGTAAGTACGTTTGACTTTTTGAGATTATTATTGAATTTTATAATTATATATTTTATAATTATATTTCATAATAATTTTAAAAATAAAACGGCCACAACTTTAGTGTCCGAAATCTCGGCCGTTGCTGTTGAGTGCACTATAAGGGGGTTAGGGAATAGAGGATAGGGAACGATTTCGGACACAGCCAGTGTGTTTCCAACAAAACTAGTTGACGCTTGTAATGACGCCAAAAATCACGAAAAAGCCATGTATGTGAATGGTCAGTCATGAATGAGCGTCAGGTGCAGAAACGAGCAGAGCATCAAACGATGGGATATGGAAATTTTTAAATTGAGCGCCAAAAACGCTAGTGTCACGTCAATTTGAATTGAGTCACCACCTGAGCGCGCGCCAATGGACGTCAATTTGATGGAAACACATCATAACGGATGAGGCATCGATGTAACACACACGTCGTCCAGATTTGAAACATCGCTGGAAAAGCTGCCAGTCAACCATGCACAACATTGCCTACACAGAACCCTTGGGTGACAGAACAAAGCCTGCAAAAACAAATTGTCGCCACCTAAAGGAGGTGGAAGGTACTCCAAACACATTTTGAATTAAATCTACTACTGAATATTTAATTAGATAATGGTGCCTGTACCAAATGTAGAAACTTAGTTCAGCAGAAGCCCACGGTCTGCTAACCGGTAGAAGACCGCGGGTAAACTAAATAGTCACATTAGTAATTTCCTGATTAAATTATTATTATACTGGTTATAGGCCATTTGGAATGAGAAGCTGTCAAAGTGCATCAGTCAGAATCTGAATACTTTATTGATTATTGATCCCAAAGGGACATTATTTTCGTTCAGCAGTCTCTGCTAACAGACAGTGGGAATGGTAGTAATACGCAATAACTAATATAGGTTATGAGCAACACACTATCAAAGGGAAGATAAGAAGTATGCAATTTCCAATTTCCAGAGTATACCACATACACAGTATGTACTAATATGATAGCATGGTGTGTAGAGAAAGAACACAGGTTGTCCAATGAGATGTAAAGCATGGAAAGCTTACTCTCGATGATATCTCCCAGACCCTGAGCCAGCAGCAGGTCTTTCAGGCGGGACACCTCGTCCTTCAGCTCCCTCACCAGACGGTTGTTGGGGTCCTCGTTGATGACTGCATTGCAGCGAATCTGCTTGGCTCGATCAGCATACCTGGAGTAATTGTTTCTGTTAATTTGTGTTAAATCAAAAGGGCTTTTTGTGGGGGAGACGCGGCGGCCGAGCGGGTAGAGAGCGCACCCCCCAGACCATAGGTCGAGCAGTGCCGCAGGTTCAAATCCCCTGTCTGGCTTTTCTGCAGTGTCTCCCAGAAGCCAGGTCGAATACTTTAGGGCATATTCAAAACACAATTTAGCACGGGTTTCGTCCCAGGTTTAGTGTGAGTTAGTTCAAGCGGTTCAAGCGGAGCAAGCGGTGCTGAATGACAAGAAGACTTTTTTGTGTATATACTATTTGCAGTGTACTGAAGACAGAACAACTTGATGTCTTCTGGGTTGAGCCCAGGCTGATTGAATTAATGAATGAAATGTATTTAAGGACAGGGCCATTACTCACAGAGCCATTAATCATTGCAACACATGGTACATGACACAAGATATGATAGTCATTGCAGCATGGTTCATGAGACATGAAGAAATGGTTATACAACAGGATTAGCATAATTGCTAGATTTCACCCAGATGTCCGCAAGCACCCGGATTGCGGTGAGACCACAGTTGGGTATCATTACTTTTAAATGTAATCCCGTTGCATTACTCGTTATTGACATTAAAAAGCAATCCGTTACTGGATTACTTTCTGAGGCATGTAACGAGTTGGATTACTTTCCGTTACGATTCATACTAAGGATGACACATATATATGTTTGGGTGTATGTATGTATGTATGTATGTATGAGTCCTCTCTGTCTCAAATCCTCGTTAGACTACAAAGTTGTTAAAAAAGTAATCCGTTAGTGTAACGTCCGTTATTATAATTATGCCCAACTCTGGGTGAGCCCGCATAAACCCGTTTTGTGTGTTCACATCTACCAGGAAGACTGAGAAACGAGTTTCATCTCGATTTAACGGAGACAGATACTGGATAAACACGTTGGATTCAATACGCCCTTAGTCTACCATTCTCCCTGAAATGTGAAGGTTACCTCAGTGTGCTAAGGGTTTCATCATAGTTGATGTCAGCCGGACTCAGCGCTGCCACCATGGCTGTCCGAGAGTTACCTCCTGGGGGCGCACAAAGCAGAAGGTGACATTGCTGTATGCAGTGAGGATTACAAGCTACATGGCAGGGGTAGGCAAACTTTGTGACTTGTGGACAACAATGGGTTTCAAAATTGCTTTGACGGCTCTTAAACCAGATGCAAATAAAAGGTGCAAAGTTAAAGAAATCAATGTCGGTGACCTAAATCGCTCCCTATTCCCCATGTAGTGCACTATATTGGGTGCACGTCATTTTGTAGGGCTATCAAAATACTCAATGTACCCTATATAGTGCAATCAAAATATCCCAAATATCCTCACAATGCACCAGGGAAAGTAGTGGACATCGATGTACTTTAGACCTAGAATAATACAGCACATTTAAACAAGTCAACTCAACTCACATTTTCATATAAAACATTTATACACCCAATACATAATATTACCCAGTACATTAACCGTACGTATATGTATACATCACCGTACGTGATACCACCAAATTATCTGTCACAGCCCTATGAAGGTATTGCAGTGGAAAAAGGGAAATGAATGGGGTCTTACACTCATGAGTTTAAAAATGCTTTTTAAAATTGCAAAGATGTGTTGATTTCTTTGAAACCATCATTTAAGAAAATATTTAAAATGATTTGATTTGGTTCTTTGGACTCCAAATGCAAGAAGCTACAGAGTATAACTTCTGAAGTCGGAGGATATAAATAATAATTATGAATTCATGGGCTGGATTAAAAAGCCTAATGGGCCGTATATGACCCATGAACCACAGTTTGCCCATGTCTGGTATATATGGTCATGTGGAGATTGTGTGAAAACATTTCTTCTCCACAATTGAATGGCCTGAAAAGTGACATGAAAAGTTTTTCCATCCTACTTTTGGCTCCCTCTCTGGCAGGTTCAGAAACAGGCCATGGCTTTGAATGTGCAGGCACATAGATAATCCAAATAGATGCCAAAGGGTAACATGAGTAGAATAGTAGAGTCTGGAAGCAAGGGTGCATTCAGCATCATCAGTTCTGTTATCTGCTATCTATATAT
>OMKY01003648.1:8334-37342 GCA_900302395.1 Bregmaceros cantori
GATTTTCGATTGTGACTATGCAATAAAAATGGAAACATTATTATTTTTCAAGATGAAAGAGAAACAAAAAAAAAAAAAACTAAAAAACCAATAGAATAAAACAAATCAAACTACTTTAATTACACATTCAAACCATAGGAAGCCCTGTGCAAAGGTTGGTTATTATTATTATAATCATCATCATTACCAACATCCTTTTTAAGGAATAGTTGACTTCTTTCCACAAATCTCCACCAGGAACTATTGCTAAGACAGAAATTCAGTCTTTAAAGTTTTCGGCCTTTTTTATTTTTGTTTTATCTAATAGGATTGCTTTTGCACTACCAAAAAAAAAAAATTAAAAACAATGAAAATATGAAATAAAGAAATTTCTCACAAACTCTGACCGTCTTCTCTGAAGATTTGTCACCCTCAACATTCAAATCCAGTGACTGTGTATTTTTGATGTGTACAACCTACCCAACATGTATTACTATGTTTGTTATTTTCTGTGAACCTCTTTTGGGCACAAAGGGAGGTCACCCTGTCATAACAGTAATACTTCTAAGTAGAGATTTGTGGAGCGTGGTATTCCAGTAAAGGTTTAAACAAGCTATCTAAGTGGGCTAGATACAGTGAAGCTGAGGGTTATTAGGGCAAGGCTAGTGCGCGTCATGCTCCATCTAGCATGCAGCAGTCGGCGCCCGGCCGTGTTCGCACAGCAAGTCCAGTTCTGGAGGCACTTAGCATTGGCTACAGCGGACCACAAGCGGTTCATCGAGGGATTCAAATAAGACACAGCATTTGATGCAACGTTGGATATGAAGGGAAAACAAAAACGACAAAACCTGACAAGGTTTGTATGGCAAACAGGATGGATTCTAGTGTTCGTTACGGATGTGCATCCGTTTTTCAACAAGGCCGCACGGCTTTGGAAGACAGCAGGCGTAACAATTTGAGAAGAAGAAGAAGAGCAGTAGAAGAAGTCCCGATGAGATGCCTGCAGAAACAAGAAGTGAAGATATGTTATTCTCGCTACATAGCCCTCGACCTCTAGACTGAGAAACAGTTTCCGCCCACAAGCAGTGATGCTTCTGAACACAGGGGCCTGCTTGATATGTTGTCATGTTACATGTTCTCATTGTATACCAATGCCAGTGTATAACTTAGGTTCTGCTTTTCTTTCTTTTTGTGTTGACGTTGTTCATTACCTGTTGATCTTGAGAGAGTTGTTTCATGCCTAACTAAAATTCCATGTGTGTACTGCTGTCATGTATATGCAATATGTTGAATCAAAATTAATCTTGAAATGTACAAATGATTGTTTTTTTTACCTCCACCTATGAGGTTATGGTGCCACTTCACCAGACCCAATGTAGTGTATGCGTCTGATGCGTGAGAGATTCATTGGCTCTGGCTTGCCAGGCTATACATACACATTTGTGAAAAACAGAGCTATTCCTTTGAATTGTTATGGTTCTGAAAGAATATGTCAACAACTTACCAATTAGCACTATTGGTGCAGGCTGGGGTCTGGTTAATTTCTGGAAGTCTTTTAGAGTCCGGAGGGGTGGGGTGAGGTGGGCATTGCAGTCCTGTTTGAAGCGTCTAACCTGTGGCTGTGTGCCCTTCCAAGTTTTACATTTTTTTTTTAGTTTGAATATATTTGCAGGTGGGTAGTGACAGAAGCATGGCTCCACGGACTGTAGTCTATTGCAGGCTCAGCTATTTCTTTTTGTAGTAGGCTGGAGACACAGCAACGTGTGTTGACAAGCTTGCAGCATTTTGGAATTGTTGAGAGCCCATTATTTAGTTTTCTCTTCCTACTCTCAATGGAAAGCTTCTGCTTGACCTCTTTTCACCGCTAGTTATGGCTAAAGGTAGAAGTGGATATGCACAATTCTTTGGTAATATAAGCAGGGGAGGACCTCCAGATCCTCAAGAACAATAAAAAAATGTCAGTAAAAATGATGGAAGTAACCACAGCTCCAATTCCTCTTCATCTAAAAAAACAAAAATAAAGAATAACGCCATTGTTGTTGTAAGTGACACAATAAGCACTGCAGTCATACTGTGGGTTCATCCACTGTCTGCTCTTAGAATCTGCGTGTGTAGCTTGGGGAGCCGTAGGATGTGGAAGATGAGGAGAAGGTGGTGGTGAAACTGGAGCTGCCTGTGCCTGCGTCAAAGCTACCTCTCCTCGAGCCCGACCTTGAACCCGTCCTTGAACCGGACCGTGAGCCGCTGGCTGAGCCTGAGGCACTGATGCTGTACGGACTGTACAGACCTTTGCTGGACTGAGAGGATGCCTCAATCAGTCGAATGCCAGTGCCCTCTTCCACCATACTACGATCCAAGGCATCCTTGTAGGAGATTTTCAGCTTGGTTTTGGGGCATGTCAGGTACTTGGAGTATGTGCTGACCTCTCTGAGTTTCTGTGCTGTACGAGTGTCCAATGTACCCTTTTTCAATGCCTCCTCCACTGATACCCGGCCAGTTACGTCTGGCTCAATCAAACCGCCTGTGAGATATTGAACTTCAAGGAATCGTTGACCAGCCTCATAGTACAGCCAGCCTTTCTTTAGTGCTTGAGCTGCTGACATCCTGGTTTTAGTCCTAGGATCGTCAAAGCCATTGTACGCTTTCTGTGCCAAGTTAATGCGGTCCACCATTATCTTGTCCACAAGGCCTTTCTCCATTGCATCTGTAACGGTAAACTTCTCTCCGGTGTTGGGGTCAATGATGCCTCCAGTACATGCCTGCGCCTCCAGCAACCTCTGTCCAGTGATGTTGTCTACGAGGTTCCTATGAATGGCCTCAGTAACAGATACTTTTTCCAACGTCTCTGTGTCAAGGATGCCGGCAATGGGACCAAGCTCATCGGTTGGGTCATTCCATGTTGTCACTGGGAGTTTTATTGAAGGGGCGGGGCTACTAGAGTATGAGGAACTGGAGCCAAACGAGGAGGACCGTGATCTGCTGCCACTCATGTTACCAGATAGCATGTCAGCAAACTCTGTGATAGACAGGGTTCCTGCTCTGTACTGGTCCAGGGCTGATTTATCGATGAGACCCTTTGATATGGCATCGTCAATATCATACTGTCGGCCTGATCTTCTATCAATGATCACTGACTTGACAACTCCATCAGCCAAGGTGTTTGTGATCTCCTCCCACTCACACTCTTGCTCTGCTAGTTCCATGTAGGTTTGATGGTCAATGAGCCCCTTGCGATACGCCTCGTACACAGTCATCTCTTTGCCAGTCTCAGGGTCGACAATGACAACTCTGCGCTTTCGTACAGATGATTTGGAAGACGTCTTTCGCTCACGCTTCTTTTCTTTCATTAGCAGAAGAGAAAGTCCAGTTTCTGGGTCTGTTATACATCTCTCCATGAGCCCCAAGTACGTGAGGTTCTCCTCTGTGTTGGGGTCGAAGAAGCCCTTGGTGTCATCTGATGGGTCAGTGAGGATTTCATTCATCTCCTCATCAAAAAGCCCACGTTCATAGGCTGCTTCGACTGGCAATCGATGGCTCTCCTCTGGGTCAATGATGCCACCAGTTGCAATCTGAGCCTCTAGGAGGCGGATCCCATGGTCCTTCAATATGAGGCCTTTCTTCATAGCCTGGAATAGTGAGATTGTCTTTCCAGTGTAGGGATCTCTGTATCCTGTAACAGCACGCTCAGCAGATAGCAGTTTATCCTTGAACTCAGGGCCGACAATTTGCATTTTGACTGCCTCGTTGACATTCAGTTTTAGATTCCTGATTGGATCAATGACATAACCTGTGGCAGCCTGAGCCTCTAGAAGCTCAAATGCTGTTCCTGGTCTGATCATGTTCTTTTTCATGGCCTGGTAAATGGAAAGACGATCCTTGGTTGATTCGACATAAACTCCAGCAATACAACTGGTGCCTTCCAAGAATTTCTTAAGGTCTCTGCTAACTTCTTCCACAGATACGACACCCTCTGTGAGGTTGTCATACATCTTTTGGTCAATGATCCCCGAGCGGAGGAGCTCGTCAATGGTGATCTGCTTCCTAAGACCTTTGAAGAGAAGGTTTCTGTCAGCCAGGGACAGCAAACGCAAGCCACTCTCTTTATCTGGTTTGCATCTTTTCAGCAACTGGCTATATGTTTGTTTCTCATCAGTAGTGGGGTCTGTGTAACCACGCACATCTCCCCTGGGATCACATAATTTGTCATAGGTCTCTTTGTTGATGTATCCCCGCTGCATTGCCACATCTATGGGGAGGTGGAAGTAATAGTCAGGATCTATCAAGCCACCAGTTGCAATTTGTGCTTCCAAAAGTCTCAGTGCATAGTCTTCAGGGATTAGATTCTTCTTCATGGCCTGGAAGAGCGAAATAACTTTCCCACTGTAGGGATCCTTGTAGCCAGTAACTGCCCTCTCTGCGGAAAGAAGCTTGTCATGGATTTCAGGACCCACAAGTCCTTTACGAACAGCTTCGTCAACAGTGAGAAGCTCATCTTTCACAGGGTCCACCATGAAGCCTGTTGCTGCCTGGGCCTCAAGAAGACTTATGGCAATATCATGGTTTATTAGGCCCCGTTTCATAGCCTGATAAATGCTGATCTTTGGTGGGTTGTCTGACATAACCCCAGCAATACATCCAGTGCCGAAAAGGTAGTTTTTCACTGAGGGCATCTCCATCACTTCGCGTGTGGTCAACTTCTCTTGTTTCAGTTGATTGTATGTTTGGATGTCGATAATCCTGGCATTGTACAACTCTTCTATAGTTATTCTTCTTCTGATGACGTCACATGACATGCTTTGCTCCGCCTTCAGAACCTCTCTTTGTTCGATGATTTCGATAATGATAACAACCATCCTTTCCTTAGTGATCCTTCCTGAGCGGAACTGTTCCAAGAGCCGGCATTTCTCTTCTTCAGGAAGCATATCTGAGTTCATGACTTCCCATAGTGTCATTGATTTTCCTGACATGCTCTGTTGAGGAAGAGCGATTTCTGTGCTGGTCAGCTCACTTTGGGCTTGAGACTCAGTGTATTGGTAGGTTGTCTCAGTTGGAGCTGGCGCTTCTGCTTTTGTCAGACCCAGATAGGAAAGGCCAGAATTTGGATCTTGCTTACACTTCTGAAGAAGTTGTTTGTAGGTAACACTCTTATTGGTGTTGGGATCAGTGAAGCCTTTGATATCACCAGATGGCTCAGCAAAAGATTTTGCCATCTGTTGGTTGAAATAGCCACGCTGAATTGCTACATCAGTGGGCACGCGGTGGCTGATGACTGGATCAATGATGCCACCAGTGGACAACTGAGCTTCCAGAAGAGGAATGGCATGTTCTCGCAGCACCAACTCTTTCTTCATTGCCTGGAACAGTGAAATGGTGGTGCCAGTGTATGGGTCCTTGTAACCGGTAACTGCCTTTTCAGCCGATAGCAGCTTCTCATGTAGTTCAGGGCCAACAACACCCTCCTTAACGGCATCATCAACTGTCAATTTCTGATTTGTGATTGGGTTGATGATGAACCCTGTGGCAGCTTGAGCCTCGAGGAGCGAGAGGCCTGTGTTGTATTGCAGCGTATTATTCTTCATTGCTTGATAAATACTCAGCTTTTCTTTGGATTTATTCATCTGAACACCTGCCACGCAATCTGTTCCCTTCAAGTACCTCTTGACCATGTCTGTATCGCTTACTTCTTTTGGTTGCTTCTTGCCCTCTCTGAGTTGATCAAATGTAGCCTTATCAATGATATTGGCATCCAACAGTGAAGTTGCAGTGACAGGAGAGCGAAGTCCTTCAAAGGCCGCTTTTTCTTTTGCCACTTCTCGCTCTTCCACCATGGTCACAACAAGAGTGATTAGTCTTTCAATAGTGACCTGTCCCATTCTGTACTGTCGGATCAGCTCTAGTCTCTGAATCTCAGTGATATATTCGGAGTTGATGATCTCCCAGATAGTAACCTTCCTTCCTTTGAAGGGTCCGCAATCAACTTCCATGGTGGCATGGCCCAGAGCCTCCTGGGTTTTTGTCTCAGATACAAGTTGTTGAGAGTCCTTTGGCTTGGCTGCCTTCTTGGACACACGGAGAAGTGGGAGCCCTGTTTCCTTGTCTGTGGTGCATTTCTTTAGGAGCTGAGCATAGGACACTTCCTCCTGGGAGTTAGGCTCATAATACACTTTGGTATCATCTGTGTTTTTGCTTATGCTCTTATTCATTTCATCATCAAAATATCCCCGTTTGCAGGCAACTTCATGGGGAACACGGTAACTCTGAACAGGATCAACTATTCCTCCTGTGGCGATTTGAGCTTCCAGAAGACGGATGCCATGGTTTTTCTTGATGAGCCCCTTAGTCATGGCTTCATATAGCGAGACAAGCTTGCCTGTATATGGGTCCTTGTAGCCATTAACAGCCCTTTCAGCGGACAAAAGTTTCTCATGAAGCTCAGGACCTACCAGACCAGATTTCACAGCCTCATCAACAGTGAGTTTATTATTTTTGATGGGGTCAATGATGAATCCAGTAGCTGCTTGTGCTTCCAAAAGAGGAACTGCAATTTCTGATGACAGTATTTCTTTCTCGATGGCATCATAGAAAGACAGTTTGTCTTTTTCAAACATGACTCCTGCAATGCTAGGAGTTCCTTTCAAGGCCTTCTTCACCATATCACTTTCAGATATGTCCTTCACAGTGACTTCACCATTGCTCAATTTGTTAAAGACATCCTTGCTGATGATCTTAGCTTCCAGAAGTTCGCTGGCAGGAACTTGGTTCCTGAGCCCTTCAAAGACATTTCCTTTTGTTTTCTCTTTGTCCTCCACAACAGTGATGACAATCTTGATTATCTTTTCCACTGTGATCTTCCCAGTTTTATATTGACGAATCAAGTCCCTCCTTTGTTCCACGGTAAAATATTCTGAATTAATTACTTCCCAAATAGTCACAGTTTTCCCTTTGAACCTTCCGAATGGCATGGTAACATTTGATTTGCTGAGTAAATCCTGAGTTTCTTTGTCTGTGTAGTTGGTTCCACTTGTTGCCGCTTTGTCTGTCACTGGTAGGATTAACAGGCCTGTTGCTGCATCCTTGGAGCATTTGGAGAGCAGCTGTTTGTAGGTGAGGTGTTCCTGGGTGCTAGGATCGATGAACATCTTACATTCATCACTGGGCTCACTGAGTTTCTTATTGAGGTCCTCATCAAACTGACCCTGGGAGCAAGCTAATTGGAGAGGCACTCTGTGGCTGTGGACAGGATCAATAATACCTCCTGTGGCAAGTTGCACGTCCATTAGTTTTATGGCCTCATCCTTATCAACAAGACCTTTCTTCATTGCCTCATAGACTGAGATTTTGGCACCAGTATAAGGATCCTTGAAGCCAATGGCAGCTTTTTCTGCGGACAACATTTTATGATGGAGTTCTGGGCCAATGAGCTCTTCTTTCACAGCTTCATCGACTGAGAGCTCCCTGTTCTTGACAGGATCCACAATATAACCAGTAGCCGCCTGTGCTTCCAGCAACATTTCAGCAGTGCTTGGATCAATCTTGTCCTCTTTCATGGCCTGATAAATGCTAATCTTCTCTTTAGATGGTGTCAATATGGCTCCAAGACAGCTGTCACCCTTTAGGCAGGATCTGACTTTATCCGTTTTCCCTAATTCATCCACAGTCACTTTGCCTTTTTTAAGTTTGTCAAATTCCTTTTTGTTGAGTATACCAATCTCATGGAGTCGTTTGGCTGGAACCTTTTCCCTTATACCATCAAATGCGAGCAGTGAATCAGCACTGTCCACCTGAGTAGAGCCATTGAATACTTTCTTGGTGGTTTCCAATGTCACTGAGACAATCTTTTCTTGAGAGATCCCGCCTTGCGCTTCTTTGGTATGTGGTGAGGTTGGTTTTGGCGATATCTCAAGCTCATGAAGCTTCTCCCTAAGCTTTTTGTTCTCCTCTGCCAATGTCCGCTCATGTTCCAAGCGCTTCTTTTCGAGCTCCTCCATCTCCTTCTGCTTCCTCCTCATTTCATCCTCGGCCTCCTTCTGTTTTTTCAAAGCCACCTCCATAGAAGACTGCAGCTTGCGGTTTTCCTCCTCCATCTGCTTCTTCTGCCGCTCCTGCTCATCTTTCAGGGCCTTTGCCTTGGCCACCTCATCTGCAAACTGTTTCTCAAGTCTCTTCTTCTCCGCTTCTATGCCTTGCTCTCGCTTTAGCAACACCTCTTTCTCTGAGATGAATGACTGCTGAAGGAGTGTTGTTTCTTGTTTGATTTGCTTCTGCTGGTCATCTGCCATCTGTTAACAGAATGGGGGGGGGGACAAACATTAGATTATTAATCACTTTTCCAGATAAAACTTCAACAAATATATTATATTGACAGAAAAGACATCGATACTTTACCTTTTTAGCTTTGTTCTGAAGTTCTTCCGCCTCCTTCTTGAGTTTCTCTCTTTCCCTTTCCAGGTCAGCGATGGCATTGCGCAAGTCGTCAGCCTCTTTCGTGCTCTGCAGTCTTTGCACTTCCAGCTTCTCCACTACAACTTTCTCCTTAATCAACGTCTCTTTCTGCTGAAGCTGAATCCGAATCTCTTGTGCCTGCAGCTGGAACTTTTTAGCTTCCTCTTCCGCATTTGCTTGTGCTTTGCTGAGCTCAGTCACTCTAAGTTTCAATTTTTCAGCTTCTGCGGCCGCTTCATGCTGTCTCTTCCGTTCTGCCTCAAGAGACTTTTGGAATCCTTCTGTCTCTGTGTCAAGGCGCTGCTGCATGCGTTTTTTGTCTTCCAATAATTTCTGAGCATTTTCCTGTGCCTGTTTCTTTTGCTTCTGAAGTTCCTCCGCTTCTGCCTTCAGCTTCGTTGCCTCTTGGATTGCTTGCATTTTTTCTTTCAGCATTTTCTCTGCAAGGGCCCTCTGCTCAGCAAGTTCGTCCTCAGCAAGTTTTCTGAGTCGGGCTGTTTCCTGAGATTCCATGCTAAGCCTGGCTGCATCCTCAGCCAGGCTCTTCATCTTCTCAGCTTCCTCAGCTAGGACCTTTTGGGTTTTGTCTTTGTCTTTCTTTATGAGACGTTTATTCTCTTGTTCGATGGTCAGCTTTAATTTCAACAATTCTTCCATCTGGATCTTGACTTTGGCCAGTTCATCTTCCACCTGTCCTTTTTGTTTAACAGCATCAGTGACCTCCGTCTTGAGACGGTGAAGTTCCTCATCTAGGACAGATTTTTGCTTATCAGTCTCATCCAATTGAAGTTTAACCTTGACCAAATCTTGCTCGACAACTGACTTCTGCTTTAAAGTTTGTTCAACAAGTTTCTTGTGCTTGGACATCTCTGACTCAGCTTGCTTCTTCTGCTGTAGAGCTGCTGCTTCGGCCTTGGCCCGCTTCGAAGCTTCTTCCTCTGCATCCTTCCTGAGCTTCTCTGCCTCTTTTTGAGCCTCTGCCTGCTTGGCCGCCACATCCTCGGCCTCCTTTTTCTGCTTCTCAGCTTGGTCAGCTTTCTGGCGAAGCAAAGCGGCCTCTTTTTCAGCCTTCTTTTTGGCTTCCTCGGCAGCCATGGCGAGCTTCTTGGCATTATCATACTCCTGCTTCAGCTTCTCCTGGGCCAGAATATCCTCCTTCTTCTTGCTGAGAACATCTTGTGCATTTTGTTCCGCAGCACTGCATTTCTGTGCAGCCTCTTTTGCAATTATGATTTGTTTCTCAGCCTGCTTATCGGCTTCTTCTTTTTGCTTTTGTGCTTCTGCAGCTTTTGCTTTCAGGCGCTCTACTTCCTCTTGAGCTGCCTTGCGTTGACGTGCTGCTTCTTGTTCTGCCGCAGATATTCTTTTGACTTTCTCCTCAGCCTCTTTCCTCTTTTTCTCTTCCTCCATTGCTAGCCTTTTCATTTTCTCTGCCTCTTCTTCAGCTTTACGTTTGCTCTTTTCAGTTTCCTCAGCAATGCTCTTCAGGTTCTTTAGCTCATGCTCCAAGTCTTGCTTCCCCTTAGAAGCCTTCTCAAAGTTGATCTTGATCAGATGGATTTCTTCCTCGACCACCTTTCTCTGCCTAATGGTTTCTTCCACAATATGCTTTTGCCTAACAAGTTCGGTATCAGAAGAACTTTTTAGCTGTGTGATCTTTTCATCAATATCTTGTTTGTGTTGAGCAGCCTGGTCTTCCAGTAATTTCCTCTGATAAGCCTCCTCCTCTGCTTTTCGTTTTAGCCTTTCATTCTCTGCTTCTTTATCTTTCAAGGCAATCTCTGCTTCTGTCTTCAAACGAGTTGCCTCATTTATTGCAGTTAGCTTCTCTTTAAGGATCTTCTCAGCTTCAGCCCTCTGGCGTGCTGCCTCCTCCTCAGCTATTTGCCTCTGTTTCTTGGCTTCTTCAGCAACAGATCTCATACGAGCTGCCTCATCTGCCAGCTGCTTCATCTTCTGTGCTTCAGACTCAAGCAGCAGTTTACTCTTCTCACTGCTAGTCAACGACTCAGATTCTGCCCTTTGCTTCAGCATGAGGAGCTCCTCCATCTCACGACGGACTTTGGCCAACTCGTCCTCCAGTTGCTTCCTCTGTTTTTCAGCTGAGTTAACCTCATTTTTGAGGCGTTGAAGCTCACTGTCGAGTAAATTCCTTTGCTGCTCAGCATGTTCAAAGTTAGCTTTTAATTTGATGCACTCTTGCTCTGCCGACAGCTTCTGCTGGGCTGTTTGCTCGGCTATTGCCCGCTGCTTCTCCAATTCCTTTTCTGCGTTGTTCTTCTGCTTGAGCGCTACCTCTTCGGCTTTGGCCTTCTTTTTAGCATCCTTCTCAGCCTCCAACTTCTGCTTCTCAGCCTCTTCCTGGGCTTGGCTCTTCTTAAGCGCCTCCTCTTCAGCTTGAAGTCTCAAACGCAAAGCCTCGTTGGCCTTCTGCCTCCATGTCTCTAGCTCCTTCTCGGCTTCCTCTCGTGCTTTGTTGGCTTCCTCCTGTTGTTTCTTGAGAAGCTCTGCAGCCTCTTGGAGCTGGTGCACAGTGCCCTTCTCCTTCTTCAGTGATTCCTCCAGTTTACTCGCCTTCTCATCGTATGCTGCACGTTTGCTTTGCAACTCGGTGGCGGCAGTCTTCTGTGCAACCTCCTCAACCAACATCACTTGTCTCTTCTTCTCCTCCTCAGCTTGTTTGCAGCGCCTTTCTGCCTCTTCAGCCTGCATTTTTAACTTTTGAAGGTCATCCAAGGCTTTCTGCTTTTGCTTTGCTGCCTCCTTTTCGGCCTCGGATTTGCGCTTCAGCTCATCTTCTGCATTCCTCTTCTTCTGGGTTTCCTCAGCCACCTGTTTGCGAAGCCTTTCTGCTTCATCCTGTGCAGCTTTGCGTAGCTTCTCTGCCTCAGATGCCTTTTCTTTGAGTTGTCCTAACTCCTCTTCAGCTGTAGATTTCTGTGTGATGGTTGTCTCCAACTGCAGTCGGATAATACGGATCTCCTCTTCGATCCTGGTGCGACTCAGTAGAGCTTCCTCCACTTGCTGATTTTTGGCCTTGATCTCCTGCTCTGAGAGGCTCTTGAGTTGGTGGAGCTCAGCCTGGATGTTCTGCTTCTGTTTGGCTGCATCCACAGCAACGTCCTGCCTGCGATTCACCTCATCCTCCATCTGGACCTTCAGGGCATTGGCCTCCTTCTCAGCCTTGGCTACAGCTTTGGAGTGAGCATCTGCTAGCTGTTTCTGCTTCTCAAGCTCTGCCTCCATGTCAGCCAGCTTCTTTTTCTCTGCCTCCTTAAGTTTCTCTGTAGCCTTCTGCAATGTTACAAAGAAGATACAGGTGTCATTAGTATGTGTGTTTTGTACTGCACATGTTTATTTTATAATTTGCGATTGTCGGAAATCCCAACCTGAAGTTGGAAAACCAAAAATGCGTACTACGGAAGTTGTGGATGAGTTTTGTTTAATATCATCATCCATCTGCTCATCTACACCCGACAGAAAACAATGATTGTGAGTAAATAATGTTCTTTACTAGTTTGACAGATATTGGGCGTTATGTATTTGATAGGTATGTAGAATTGATTAATGGATAATAAAGGAGCAAGGCTGCTCATTTCCTGGCTCTTGGAGAAGAGTTTGGCTGTCTGTTAATCCACAGTCTGGTCAGTCTGAGTCCAACACGTAGGGAAAACAGAACAGTGTACAAGAAGTCTATGAAGTTTATTTTGTCCTTGCCCAAAAACCTATTGAATAACATTTGGAGGTCATGTGATTCCTTGTCTGTTGTTTACAAGAGGAAGCCCAAACAACACTAGTCTTGCTGTGCTGCTGTTATGTTAGGCTACCTACACGCACAGCTTGGAATGCCCTCAGATATCCCCTGGTGGCAGGCTTTCATTTCTTCATCCACAAATCCCTCAAACATGCATTTGGGTCTGGAGTCGTGGATTTGTTTGGTTTGGCTTGCAAGGTTACAAACGTTCTGTATTTCATGTGTGTTGCGCTGGTGCCACTCTACCTTATTGACTAAAAGAATAGAGAATGCTTGACTAATTGACTGTGATGAAAACTGGATCTTACCTCATCAGCCTCCAGGCGGCGCTGTGTGTTGGTGATGAAGGTGATGTACTGACTGGTTAGAGTCATCAGCTCACTGTAGCGCGTCCGCAGATTCACATACTGCACAGGAGTAGAGAGGATGAGAAGGGTTAGTACACACGGTTGCTTTACCCAGTTAGAGCCAAGCCTGTAAAATCGAGTTAGCTGTGCTCCTAACATACAGCTTGTAATAGCCAGTTTGTACTGGTGCTACAATAATATTGGCATGTTTTTTGGAGGAATTCTGCCTTTGACACTGAACGAGTTTAATACCAATTTAGTAAACAGCTAGTGAGACTGACCTCTTGGATGATGTCATCAGAGGCTGACTCCATCTTCGCCTTTTTCAGAGGAGAGGCGATGGGATCCTGCATGGCTTTGTAGGCGACAACCTGAAGTTCATAGTCCTAGACAGACAGATAGGACATGCTTATTAGGAAGGTACTGGGGGAACCATCTTAGTCACCGCTGCATCTGATGATTTAGAGCTGGGTTAGAGCTTAACCTTTTTTCATTTGATCTGGTCGAAGGCCAACCAAGAGCCTGTGTGATAAATAGTACCGAGTGTCCCACTCTGTAACTGCCTGTGCCGATTTCTGAATTGTCCTGAAGTATCCTCAATAAACCCTGGTGAATACACACCGAATCTACACCGTCTGATCGTTGGAGAAGCTGGTGATGATTTGGAAAATTAGTGTAAAATGTGTATTCGGCAAACCGTGACTTGCTGGGAAATCATGATGATGAGACTAATAACTTGTTTTAGCAACACGTTACTTTCCAAAGTAACTCCAAGTTTACTCCATGGTAAAAACTGTAATTCTCCCGCTGAGGGGTTAGCTTAGGAATGAAGGGTTTAGAGCACTAGGAGTAGACATATTTTGATCAGCTCCTCCTGACACAGTAGAACGCTAGGACTGCAAGTGTTTGGCCATACATTTGGTGCGATGGTCGCTCATACCTTGACAGCATCTATGTAGGCTTTGGCATATTTCTGGCAGCCTTCTACTTTGTCCTGGTGTTCTTCAATCTCCTCCAGTAGTTGCTGCAACACAACATTGTATCTCTCAGAAGGACATCCACAAGCAGCCAATTCATTGAGCAGCGCACCTCTCTATACGCACCCACATCCTTTTAAAAAAACAAAACAAGGAAAACTATTCATATGAGCTGAACCGCCCTAAAAGCTGCGGCCAACTACGGAACTGAATATTTAGTTTAACTGAACTGAAGTGATCAGTTTCCGAAAGGCGCCTGAGAACAATGCAGATTTTCAAAACAACGGCAAACGGCACTAAGAAAAAAAATGTTTTTGCTCGCTTTACACACTGTCACTGAAATCATCAAACTCCTCTTCCTCAGTGTCAGAGTGGAAAAGCCCAGCAAAGCTTTATCACATACCGGTTCTGTGGCGATGTATAGAGTTAATCAAATGTGATTCACCCCGGGGTGAGCCTGACACTCATGTCCTTCAAATTATGCTGCGAGTTAGTAAAAAAACGACTTTTTTACTAACTCGCAGATGAAAAAAAGTCCACACAATAGCCGCACAACCTCATAAGCCGCATAGATCAAAGTGAGGGAAAAAGGTTGTGGCTTATAGCCCAAAGAATATGCTACAATTTGCTGCACAATTATTTTTTTTAAACGTGAGCAATACCTGAAGAAAGCAGATCACTCAGACATGATACCCTGTACAAAATCCTTATCCTGTTCTCTCAAAAACTATTTTTGGTGGACATTGAAACACGGAGGGAAGGAGATGCTGAAGTCTGTATTTAGCAGACTGTGGCACCAGGTGCGACAAGTCCTACCTTCTCTTGCTGCAGCTGCTTCCCGAGGGCGCGACTGTCTCCGATGGGCAGCGCCTGGATCTCCTCCTGCCGCTGTTTGGCCTCTCCGAGCCACGTCATCAGGCCGTCGTAGCTGGCACGGTAGGAGCGCATCTGCCGCCCCAGGGCATCGAGCTCACGCAGCCTCAAGTCCAGTTGCACAAACACCGCCTGGAAAAAACAAGACGGTCAGCAATACAACAATGCTGGCAACTATTTGGCTGCCATTTAATCCTCATTTCTAAGGTTACACACCTGCATTCCGAAGCCTTAGAAATGAATTTGCCGAAAAATTTCCCACGATTCGCTTATTTTGTTAGGGACCTTCCAATACCCTAACCTAACAAAAAAAGCAGATTGTTTTTGGTATTCAAACTGTATCGGAATAGAGTTATTTCAGAGGTTACATCCCACCATTTACTCAGCCTGTGCTAGAAGAACATATGGATAACATATGAAATCAAAGTTATCCAATCACAGCACAGCAGGCGGAGTAAGTGACGTTATTAACAATGGAGCTGCTTGGTCATGTAACGTACCAAACTCCCATTGCAAAGAGCCCGCCTCAACGTGGCACTGATAAGCCAGTTGCCAAACACACGATAATCTGATTTGACTCGCTCGACACCAGAGCCAATGGTGTGATTCGCACACACCTCCAAACTGAGTGATGTCCTTCTGTATAAATCGGTGCAGAAAGATCGGAAAATCGTCAGCTTGACCGGGGCAGAGCACATGTAAAATCTACGCTTTAGCGTATTGGCCTGAGAGTACAGTCAAGTACTAGATCACAGTACTAAACTGTCAATGATAGAAGCTGACAGATAAGGATTTTTTCACAGCAACACAGACACAAGGCATGCTACGATCATGATCGTAGGCTACATAAACTCGAAAGTGCCGTCCCAGAACATTCCTACAATAGATAATAGCATCATGCAACTCATGCGACTTACCTGAAAATGTTTGCATTGAACGCTTTGGCGGCCTTATCAGACTGTGCTAATACCAAAATTGACATATTTTAAAACATCGCCGAAAGCGTTGGGCCATTACCTGCCAGCGCTCCAGGAGCCCTGCCACCTGGTGGCGGTACTGTTCGAGCTCGGCGTCGCGCTCGCTGTGGATGCGCGTCACGCGTTCGTTGGCGCTTGCCGCCTTGCGCAGCTCGTCTTGCAGCTCGTCAAACACGCGCTGGTCGGCCTCCGCCTCCTCACGGGTTTTCTGTATGAATCACAATCAGCCAATCTGATTAGGACCCCTTGCACAGAGTGTGTGATCAGTCAATCAATCAGAACAGGTAAAATAGAAAAGGACAGATCAAATACGCAAGGTAGATCTCAGGTGTCAGCCCACACTTCATCCTTCAAAGCTAAAAAAATTATTGCAGATGTTCTTGAACAGAAACGGAACATTATGGAATCCACAAAACCGGTTAAAAATGTTTTTTTTGTTCTCTATATAGACTATTTCCGGTTGTGCATCCATCCAACTTTCTCTGTCAGTCGTCAAGCCCCATGCATCTGGGGCTCCATCTTGTGGACAGACGAGGAAGTGAATGTAATGCCGTGTTAAACCCGTTTTCATGTTAATATAGTTTCACTGAAGTTTGAAATTCCATCAAATATTTTTTGTATGAACAATAACTAAACTTTATTAATAGCACAAAATGAGGAACTTTAAGAACAAACAAAATGTTTGCGTTCCGAACCGGTTCAGGATCAATATTTTTGTGGCAGAACGGTTCTGAGATCGAAAGCGTTAAACATAGGCCTGACTGAACCGTTCTGAACGGAACTTTTTAAAAATAATTTTGTTTTCAAGCCCTAGAAGCATTAAATCTTTTGAAACAACACTTACCTCGTACCTGTTAGACATTTGAACTTGACTTGCTAGGATACTGTTTGTACATATATAGCCTTATATAAACATAATAAAAAAAATCTTGTATTTATGTAAATCTGTATATGTTGAGTACGAACCAAAACCGATTCCTATCAATTTGTGTGTATCAACTGCCATAGTCATAGCCATTCGACTGGTTTATATAAGGGAAAAGTTAGGAAGGGGTTCTTACTTGAGTAAGAGTAAAATACATTAGTAAAAACACAACTCAAGTAAGACAAAGTACTAATCCGAATACTGACTTGAGCGGTTGTGATTTCTCTATCCTTCAGTGAGCAAATATGCAGCTCGTGTAGTTTAGTCGCGTCGCCTTGTTTCATGACGTTCAGACGTTACGCAGCATTCCTAACGCTCCAACGCAACACAAGCTCTCAAAGACTAGAATCACGACAGATTGAAGTGATTGCAGTGAGCTCTGCAGGTATGTAAATGGTAAAATTCCTAGTGGTAGTTATATGGAAATCACTACCAACCAGTGCTCTGCTTTCATCTTAAGTTGCTGATCCGGCTTTTATTTTATTTTTTTATTGTTGTATTTATTATTTTATTATCTACTGTTTTAAATCCATGGCTCTCTACCTAACTTCTATTTATTTAATTGTACTTATTGTTATTCTAGTGAATAATTTTATTTAATTATTTATTCATTTTTATATCTTCTATATTTTATATTATTATTATTTTATTACTATCGGTGACTCTTTTTATTTTTTTAAGTCTTAATCTTTCTGTCATTAGTACTCCAGGGTTTCCTCTTGCTGTATATCCTTGTTGCCAAGCCATGTCCATCATCTTATTGACAAATCCATTGCCTGTGTGTGTACCTCTGTGTATTCTTGCTTAATAGGTTGGGGAGATTGTGGGTCACATTGTTCCTTGTATATTCGTTGTCTTGCTGGAAATCACTTAGTATTGCTCTGCATGAACGGTGCTATATAAATACAGTTTGAATTGATTTGAATGTTTAGCTCAGTGTTCTACCTGCAGTTGGCTGCGGTAGGCCTCCACCTCTTTCTTGTCGTTAGGAACCTTGTTGACGTCACAGAGACGCGTCTCGTACGCACGTAGCGTGTCCTCGGCCTCCTTGGTGCTACGGATCATCACGTCGATGGTCTTCAGCCTGGACAGACAGCAGAAAGTTGGATTCCTTTTCGAATCACTTAGGACCAGAGTTGGGTGTCATCCGTTATAATAAACAGATGTTACACTAACTCACTCGTGACGTCAATCATTCTGTACACTTGTGAGACATGGACCCTGGCGGCGAAACTAAAGAGAAGAATTCAGGCCACACAGATGAGATGTTTCCCCAGGCTCTTCAGCATCTCGTATAGAGAACACGTCATCAACGAAGAAGTGAAAGCCAGAATAAAACGACCATCGGACCATATGAAGATCTACGAACCACCATCAAGAAATGAAAGTTAAAATAGTACAGACATGTTACGAGATCCCAAGAACTCTCTAAAATAATCCACAAAGGGCACAGTGCCTGGTGGAAGGAGGAGAGGAAGACAGAGAAAGCGATGGGAAGACAACATCCAAGACTAGACAAGTTGCAGGGTGAGTGACACCATGCGAGTGGCCAAGGACAGAGAGATGGAGAGTTGCAAAGTCTTCAGTGGCGACCCAACGGTCAGTCAGACTACGCAAGTGATGATGATGAAGATCAGTTCAAAAATACTTACTGCTCACGACCACTCGACTTGCAGCTTTCCATGTACCACAATAAGGATATACTGTATACTACCGATCAGGGCTTTGAACCGGTTTAAGGAAAGAAAACAAAACTGGAAACGTTATTATTTTTAATGTTCTGGAACAGGACCACTTATTTAAAAACAATGTTAACCGGTTAATACAGGTTTTATTTCATTCCTCAAAGTTTTTGTTGAAACCCGGTACGATCTGTCTCATAGGTGCCCCGCACGCCACGGGTGTCCGCTGATCCCCCAGTCTCTGCCACCGTGCGCCTTCCCAGCCGTGCCCGCAACGAGTGCCAACTTCAATTTAACTGTGTTTCAACTGACAGGAACAAAGTTTCAGTGGACAGGAAAAAAATTAACCATTCTGGGAACAATATATCTTTGTTCTAACCATTTGGGGAACGTCAATTTACTGGTGGAACTCATACCCGGAAACGCTATAATTCCGTTTTTGTTCGGAACGAACAGATTGGGGAAAAAAATTGGTTCAAAGAAGAAAGAAAGGTTTGCATTTATACAGCGCTTTTCTACCACATAGTGGCACTCAAACACTTTACAGTGACCTCTCAATCACACATTCACACCCCAATGGCAGCTGCTGTCATACAAGGCGCTCGTCACGACCCATTGGGAGCAGTTTGGGGTTCCGTGTCTTGCCCAAGGACACTTTGGCATGGAGACTGTCAGCCTGTCGGGATTCGAACCACCAACCTTTTGGTTTTCAACCCTCCAGTCATTGGAACGGCTACTCTACCAACCGAGCTACAGCCACCCCCAGGTCAACGTCCTGATTAGGGTACAAGCAATGGTATTGTAATACTATTATATAAACATGTAACTGTCGTACTTGTCCAGGTAGACAGTGGACAGACTGTACACATGCTCCATCTTGCCCACGGTGGTGTCGAGTTCCGAGCGGAGTCGCGGGGCGCTGCCCGAGTCCTGGGACGACGAGAGAACCTCTTCTGCCTGCTCCTGGACGGTGCCCAACTCCTGACGCAGCGACTCCAACTCCCCGTGGACTTTCTGAAGAAGAAGATCGAGAGAAGCCTTCAGAGACCAGGATGGGATCTCAGGGTGGAACAACCATATTACTCACTGACTTTATCTACTGGCACCAAGATGGACTTCAGTGGTTAGCCCGTATGCATCTGGGGCTGCATCTTGTGGACAGACGAGGAAGCGAACGTAATGGCGTTAATACAGTTGCACTGAAGTTTAAAAGTGCTGCAGACTGGAAAACATATTTTGTATAATCACTATTTAAACGTTACTTTGCACAATATAAGGAACTTCAAGAACAAAATAAATGTATGTGTTCCGAACCGGTTCAGGGCCGATATTTTGGTGGCGGAACGGTTCCCAGAATGAAAATGTTGAACAGAGAGAACCTTTCGGAACGGAACGTTTTAAAAATAATTTCGTTTCAAGCCCTGGTC
This sequence comes from Bregmaceros cantori, assembly GCA_900302395.1. NCBI lineage: Eukaryota > Metazoa > Chordata > Actinopteri > Gadiformes > Bregmacerotidae > Bregmaceros > Bregmaceros cantori. Next base: position 27,718 of record OMKY01003648.1, read on the forward strand.
AAGACATGTTCAAAAGGAGTAGGATGAGGTCAAGACTTGTATTTCCTAGCCCCTACCTGGGTGCGGCGCATTAGCACCCCTTGCTCCTTCATGATTTTTATACATCACATATTTGCCATATACATTTGTATATAAGCAGAATGTATTTTATATATACATACATATATCATATATACCCACATATATTAACAGTGGGCTAGGTTGGTGGTGGTTTCTGGCTAAGCTAGTGGTGTTTTTGGTAATACTTCCTAGCTAGGACATGGTAGAGTTACCATCTGCTCTGCGGTCTTAAGCGCGCAGGCTTTGAGCGGCTCCTTGTCGAGCGGCTGCCTGAGGCGGGTGACGGTCCGGTTCTCGCAGGCCTCCACACGAAGACGCAGCTCTTTGATCCGCGTCAGGAACACTTGACAGAGAGACTCGTCCTGTTCACCTGTTCAGCAGAGAGAGGACTCAGTCAGCTCTGTCTACATACCTGGATTGGCCATGTAGAGACAGCCAAACAGCACTGACTATGCCGCATATCTGTTCCGTGCGCCTTTTTTCTTCAAAATCCCTTAGTAGTGTCTCAATTGTCACGCAGGAGTCACATAACAGCGTTGTTATGGCATTGCTTATTGGTGTGTCGGCGAGAGATTTCATAAATATGGTGGATTGTCCTAATTTGGGCCACTGCCTAATGTGGGAACCTAATCTCCAATGGCTCTGGCTCCTCCTTAAACTAATGAAACAGTGAAACTGCGGTAAAAGCAAACCATGGTTATATGTCTAACAATACTTTCAACTGTTCAACACTGCAATTCACATTATCCATCTGACTGTCCCACATTAGGAAGCTCCAAAAAATGGCCCACATTTGGGGGGCCGATAGAGCACTGATGCGGCGAAATACCCCAGCAATATATTCGTCACTGAGATACATTGATCCGAGGGGACACTAGCGGACAGCCTGAGATCCATCAGCAAATAGTAGCCTTGTTAGGGTTGATAGGAACTAGTGTCTTCGTCCATGCTATCAATCAAAGGTGGTTGGTCGTGTCATGCTTCAAATCAGGCAGACATGGCCGGTGGGCGTAGTTTGTGCGTGTGGTCTGTGGGCGTGGTCGGTGGGCGTGGTCTGGCACAGGTTGGTTAAGATTCACACAAACACTGACGGGACAACCATGCTGCTAGGGGTGCACCGATCACGTTTTTTTGCTCCCGATCCGATCCCTTGATTTTAAGGATTGTCCAATCCCGATCTCCGGTACCGAGTCCTGATCCTGCAAAAATTGGCAGTACCCGAACTATTGTCAATTTTGATAATAGTCAAAGTAAATAAAGAAACAACAGTCATTTGGCTCCCCGACTCATTTATGTATCCTGATCGGCACAAAATCACGAGTCCCGATCTTTGGAAAAAAGTCTGATCGGCCCCCGATCACCGATCTGAGGACCGGATCGGTGCACCGCTACATGCTGCTGATGACGAGTCAGGCAACATCAACAGAATCACTCAGAGAGGCAATCAGCACAATCAGGCATTGTCAGCATCATCAGCACAAACACATGGTGTTCCAATCACAGGTTCAATCACAGTGGAAACCATGCTTTCAGGGCAATCCTTTCCTTTTTCCATTTCTGATTTTTGGTGGCAGCCTGGCCACCCAGACCAAATGAATTGTCCATGCATCGCCCCCTACTAGAACGATCATTTGGTCTGGATTAAGCAGGCTCGAAAAGTGTCAATCAAATGACGTTATGAAAATCACAGCGCAGTAGGCGTGACAAGCGGCACGGAGGCCCATGGCTTGATTCGAACAAGGTCTGGTCCCGTGACCGCGGCAAGCGCCAGCGATCTATCGCTAAGTTGGTGATCAAGTATGATTATGTTACTTATAGGCTACAGAAATGCACCAAAATGTATTAAATTCTTCCGTATGTCATTTCCAACAACTCTGCAAAGTTTCATCCAGATACGTGCACAACTTTTTCTCTTATCTTGGGGACAAACCAACCAAAGTGACTGAAAACATAACTGCTCAGCGCAGGTAATAGTGATCTATATCTACGTGGCTGCGGTCATTCCACATTAACACACAGTGTGAATGAGCGGGAAGGAGGTTAAATTGGAGGTTAAATTGATCATCAAGGCAACGAGGAAGCAGACAACAGATTATGATGAGATTATGATTGCAATGATTGATGATGATGAGAGATGATCAAACACAGAGCGACAGCCACAACATAAGAGATAAGGAAGCCATGACACTTACCTCCTGCTGGCATCGCCACGCCTGCAAGGTTGAGGCAGCAACACAAAATCAAAATAAAGCAGCGCTTCTGCAACTGTGGCACCTGACAACGCTCATTCTATGCATTAGTCTGTTTTTAATAGCTTGATGATCGATTAAACGTTTTCATTTCAGCCGCCACGGAACCTGAGATCCACCGGCACAGGGCTCTTAGTAGTTCCACAAGTTAATTCAAATTGCATGGAGAGGCTGTATTCAGCTTCGATGGCCATCGACTGTGGAATGGTCTACCAGAGGCCCTCAGGGCCGTGGAGACTGTCGATGTTTTTAAGAAGAAGCTCACATCTCTTTGACCTGTAATTATTTGGTAATAAATTATAGAAGAAGTTGATTGTACTCAAGACATTTGTATTTTTTTCATTTGTCCTTGCTGTCTGATTCCACTATGTATCGGATGCGATCTCTCCCAGAGTGATGTTTGAGAACCACTGGTGTCAAACGTCAAATGAGCAGGCTGAGGGAATAAGCAAACTGAAAAATGATAACCTCATAAGAGCCAGCCTAACAAGCCAGACAGCAGGGGGAGATGGTAGGAGCATGTTCTGGGGAGGGGAGGCAGGCTGCAGTGTGCTTTGACACGCTGGGCGGGTTGATGTCAGCTTCCATGTCACAAATTCACGGCTAGCTTTAATGTAGGGAATAGCAATATCTACCAGGGCTTTGAACCAATATTTTCCCCCCAGTCGGTTCGTTCAGAACAGAAACGGAATTATAACGTTTCCGGTAATGAGTTCCACCAATAAATTCACATTCCGGAACATAAGAAATGATAACGTTTCTGGTTTCGTTTGTGTTCCCTGGAAAATACAAAAAGTTTCCAGTTTTCATTTTCATTCTTTGAACCGGTTCAACGCCCTGATAGCTACCAGAATAAGCAAGTGTTTAAACAGAACTCCAAGTTGTCTCTACTGCTCAAAATATAATTTCTGGGCAAACAGCCAATTACAGTAGGGCAACCAACTCTTTATATACACCGTCCGAACGCACAGACATTTAGGTCATGGTGTTTTCCCAGCTCTCAACTCCTGCTGCTCCTGCTGCATGCTGGCAAATCCACCTGCCTACGACATGTGCTTCTTATCCAATCATATTGCGTTGTGTGTGATTCTAGTGACATCAGTGGCGCAGGTCGGGGCCAGACCAAAGTGAGGTGGTCCTATGATAAAGCCTTGAGGAACACCCACCTTGCTCCACAGATGCCACCAGGGAGTTGTAGCGCTGGTTGGCCTTGTTGTATCCGCCCTCCACCTGCATGCGGTCCTCTGCACCAAACACCTGCGAGTCTTGGCTGTCCCTCAAGAAGTCCTGATAGTGGAGCTCAAGGTTCCTTAGGGCCAACCGGTACTCATCCGCCTTCAGACTCTTAAACTAGGCATCGAGAGCAACAGGGGAATTAGCACTATATCCATTAAAAAGGGGTTATGTTTGCACAAATTGGACAAAACATAAATGTTTTTATTATGGTTGCATTATTATTTGAGTAGGTTGTCATCTTCATGTGGCGTAACTAGGGCAAGAAACAACCAGGTGGAGCCCATCCCACTCCAGGCTTGACTACAGCCGATATCCTCCAACTAGGTGGCTCGCCTTGGTCATGAACACGTAGCCGCTTCATCTAGGAGTCCGTATGCCTTGGCCGGTGACCTGCGTCAAGGAGGCCGTTCGCCAAGCGATGCCGTGTTACGCTCTTCCTTGCTGGCTTATGCCGTTGTGGAAGAGGACGTGTTTGGTAGGTTCTCTGACCCAGGTTATTTGCTAATATTATGCTTGACTGCTATGTCAGCGTGTTAGCATGGTGATGCTAGTGTGTTAGCGTGGTTGGTGATGCTGGTGGGTTACCATGGTGATGTTCCAGGTGTTGATGATTTGGATGTCCCTCATCAGGTACTGCCAGGACAGCAGGCTCTTCATGTCCACGTTCATACCCTTCATCATGGACACCATCTTCTGCAGGCTGCTCTCCAGCCTACAAGACACACACCGATCCCTCAGAGCTCGTCCCACAGATGCTTTTTAAAACCAAAGCCTTGCTAACTTAAGTACAACGTACTCATTAAGATTTCACCAAGAGACTAAATATAATCTGCTTATAGGTGGATCTGATTGAAAAGTGCTCATGTATACACCTCCATGGATCTGCTTCAAGTGGATCGGAAAACATTTTGAAGCAGATCGATGTACCCTAGACCAAGCAATATAACCCATAATGCACTGCGGGACACATTAAAAATGAACTAACTTACATAAAAATGGCATGGCGGGAGTCAATAGCGACCGGCCACAGCAAATAGTTATAAATGTTAAGGACTTTTGACTTACTGTGAATTTTATAAGGTTATAATCATTTTGACGGCGCCGACTTTAGTGTCCGAAATCTTGGAGGTTGCTGTTGAGTGCAGTATAAGTGAGTGCACTGTATACGGAGTATGGAGTAGGGGAAAGGGAGCGATTTTCGACACAGCCTTTGAGTGTGTGTACCCTTGTGCGCTGTGCAGTGCGTCCTTGTTGGTGGGTGGGACCAGGAAGCAGATGGAGGGAACCACGGCCTCGCTGCCGGCCGCATTGAGAACTCTCCACTTGTAGGGATCCGAGTTGTCCAGCAGGAGGCACTCGTCTCCACGGTGCACCGTGATCTGAACACACATCATCATCATCATCACTCCGGCTGACCATTGGGGCACCACTCAAGACTTTGTAACTAGCTCTCTTGATCTCTCTCTGTCCTTGGCCACTCGCATGGTGTCACTCAGGGTGTATTAAAACCGTATTTTGGATTTGTTGTGGGTTGGTTGCTGGATGAAGCGCGGGTTGTTTCCCGAAATATCTTTCAGGATCTATTCAGACCTCCGGTTCATCAACCGAGATACATTTGTCAACAAGTGCACGTGTCTGCTGCAGTCGCTCGCTGATTGGCATATCTTCCACCATTCAGGTGGCGGGACAGATCGGAAACTATGTATCAACCGTGGGAAATTTTCTCTCTCGTATGTGTGCGTCTGTGTGTGTGCGCGCGCTGCGTGCGAAGAGAAAATACCATAATAAAATATTGACTATGATAATAATAATTGAATAATGACAGAGAGAGGGAGGTGGAGAGGGGAAAGAGAGAGTTGGCACGCTCGCGGCACGGTACACACACACACACACACACACACACACACACACACTTGATTGTTGAGTTAATATATTCACATACCCGCCCGTTTTCAAACCGCGCTGCTCCAAGTCCGGGCGGCTTTTCTACGGGTTCAAACCTGGGTCGAGACTACCTAGTTGAGCACGTCTCGGATGATTTAGCGCGGACTCTGACCCGCTTGCCGCATTCATATCAACCGGGACAACTCAGAAACGAATTCCATCTTGGTTAAAACGAGTCGGACCCGGGATAAACACGTTGGTTTGAATATGCCCTCATTCTGCAACTTATCCACTCTCCTGGCACTGTGCCTTGAAGGATTGTTTTTGAGAGTCCTTGAGATCTTGTGACATGTCCGTACCATTTTAGTTTTTGGACTGGCTTTCACACACACACATATACATCCATTAATGACTAAATAACTGAATGAAATACATTTAAATTATTACATCCAAAAATCTTGACCTGTGTAGCTGGTCAAATATAGATGATTCATAGGTCACAGACAGCACATAATTCCTTAACTCATACTGTGCCAAAGACGCATTACACAGCACGTCTTTGCAGTTTGCAGTTTCAACGTAACACATTTCATTATGAAAAATGAACCTTTGAATTTTTGAAATATAAAGTATAAGTTCCATGCTGCAGGAGAATACAGAAGAGAGAAATGAGTGCCTGTCTTGGCAGCGCTATCCGCCCAAGGGCTGTGGTTAATGGCAGTTGTCTGATAAACACCCAAAGGTAATTCCAGCGAAGGAGCTTCGCCCTTAGAATTCCAACAAACAATTAGTCAAAGTCAATTTTATTGCCAAGTACACTGCCTGCCGCACGGATGAAATTGCATTTCTCTCGGACCCAGGTGCACATAGATGATAAAAACTTTGAGAAAATTGCATCCAGACAACAAACTGTCGATTGGTTGAAATAACTCTTATGTAGGTTGACCAAATAATACTGTATTGTCATTGGATAGAAGAATGTTCCTGTGTTGTGTTTGGATGAAAGTGATCCATCCATTTTGAATAACCATGTCCTTCTTAAATTAAAACGCAGAGCGATTCAGACATACCCCCAACCTGAACGATGTCCAGTTTGTCTCTTCACCTGCCTCAGACAAAATGCTAGATTTGATTAGCCATGTTACTGGGAATACTTGGTTATCTTCAGAGATGGCAAGTAACTAAGTACAAATACTTAAGTACTGTACTTAAGTAGAATTTATGAGTATCTGTACTTTTAGATGTACTTTTTTTTCTCTGATGACTTTTTACTTCTACTCAGTAGATTTCTAAGAAAAATATCAGTAATCCTTACTTTTCCCAAAACAGACTAGTTACTTTTTTTGCTCTTTTATCAAGAGTTGGGCCTATTAACATAATTTGACAATGTTTCAAATGCTAATTTCAATGTTCAGCAGTGGGATTTATGAAACTTAAGTGAAGTAAGTTAGGCTAGTTTTTTAACAATTTTTTCAAATATTCAAACATTGTAAAACTACCATTGAAAAAGTGCATACATTATATACAAATTCATTTTTTACTTTGTACTTTATACTTTCAAAAATACTTTTGAGCACATTTTAGAGCCAGTATTTTTACTTTCAAAAATACTTTTTGAGTATGTTTCTGAGGCTGTACTTCTTACTCTACTCGAGTAGAAATTTGGATCAGTACTTTGTAGTGTTACTCGAGTTGTTTATTCACAAATGTATTTTACTCTTACTCAAGTAAGAAATGTGGATACTTTTGCCATCTCTGGTTATCTTTTCTAGTAGTTACCTCCATCTGTTTGAAGTCGCACACGGCCTGGATGGGCAGCTGTCCACGGAGCGGCGTGGTCGGGCTTCGAGGTTTCAGCTGGACGATGGTCTTGGCGCGGCGCTTCAGACCCTCCACGTGAGTCCCGAACTCCTTCAACTGCTCCCGCTCGTCCTAAAAACAGCACAGAGTTACTGGCGTTGTTACTAGGACTGGAACTACTGCCTTGGACGATTAACGATATTATTGTGATTGTGTGATTGTATATAATATCGTAAGATCCTCAAATTTGAAAGAAAAAAAAAGAAAAAAAAATGAAAAAAGGAAAAGACCGAACACGGCAATTCCCAGCAGCGAATCCGACTGAGGTAGAATAGTCAGCAAACCGGCTGTTGTGTAAACGACGCCGCCAGATTTCCGGTAAAAATATACTTGAGTGAAACTAAAAACAACACATTTCAAAAACAACTCTGAAAATGACAAATTACTCATAAAAAGTAATTAATTACAGTAACGTGAGTAAATGTAATTCGTTACTTTCCACCACTGTTCATTACGCTTATGTTTATTTGAAAGCACTGTATTTGACTGTTTTAGAGATCTGCTTCTTATTATTTTGCCAATGTTGTGGTTTGTGTGACATCAGTCAGTAGAGTTGTTTTATTTCTATGTGATCTATGTGATTTGACATCCATTGCATGGTGTGGTTGCTTCCACAGGCTCCTCGGCATCTCGTACAGAGAACTCATCACCAACAAAGAAGTGAAAGCCAGAATAAAAGAAGCACACACATACACACACATAGCAAAAGAATACTAAAATACCTATGCAGCCGTGCAGATTTACACACACACACACACACACACATTTCATAAGAACTGAATATCAAAATGCCATTTCTGGGTGTTGTGCAGACATCGTGTTCCGATGAAGTTCACTGGAAGATTTGAATAGTGATAAAATGAATAGGCACGCAGATTCACGCACACACACGTGCATCCAGACACACACACACACACACACACACACATATGCAGTTATGCAGGCACACAGAATCGCGCACACACACACGCGCGCAATGATGCAGGCATGCAGAGTCGCACACACACACCTTTCATAACAATTAAATTCCATTTTCAACAATTAAATTCCAATTTAAATTCCGAGTTACACACACCTGCATGCACACACACCCACATGCACCCACACACACTTGCAGCAGAATGTAAAATATGCAAAAAGCAGCCTTGCATATCTATCAGTCAATAGATCACTTCCAGTGAAGCTGAGTTAGAATGAAAGGTCAGTTTAGGGCTAGAGCTATATTTAATATTGTAACGAAAGGCTGTCGCATCGTGGAGGAGCTGGGAATAGAGGAACTTACATCGGCAATAGCTGAACTCAGCTATTGCCAAGGTTCGTTCGGACTCTATTTAAGGGCCGCGCTGGTACATGCTGAGACACCAACGGTGTCAGACCAGCATGCACCGCGCTGGTGCATCTCATTACACTGCCCCCTCCCGACATGGCTCTCGTCCCGAGAGCCGCTCCAACTCCACGGCGCCTTTCGCCTGATCAAGCGGCCCCGCGGCCATCCCCACCGCGTGCGGTCCGTCAACCACTTCCTGACACCAATGTAACGAAAGGCTGTCCCCTCGTGGAGGAGCTGGGAATAGAGGAACTTACATCGGCAATAGCTGAACTCAGCCATTGCCAAGGTTAGTTCGGACTCTATTTAAGGGCCGCGCTGGTACATGCTGAGACAGCAACGGTGTCAGACCAGCATGCACCGCGCTGGTGCATCTCATCACAATAATGTGTACAGGGATGGAGTATTAACTTACACCAGCAGACAAGAGGCAGCACATGATGGCAATGCACAAGCTTTTTTTTAATACAACTTCCAAGATGATTTTCTGTCCTGGAAAATCATGAATAATGGCTTGCAAGGTCTGAGGGCAAGCAGCTAGTATATGCCAAAAAAGAATAACTAATATTTTTAGATTGTAGAAATTTGTACACAATTTGTTGTGGAATTAGACGTACTCTTCTTTACATCATAAGTGATTGTGTTCGGATAGAATTTGTGGAGAATATTTGGTGAACCTTTAAACACCAGTGCATACATTTTCTAAGTGTTAAAATGGTTGCCGCATAAATAGTCAAGAGCCTAAGAGCTAAAAGCATTGAAAAGGAATATAAAGGCAAAGTGCAAACAGTTAACGGTGTGTGTTTATATGCACCGTGCAATAGGCTTTAGCTATGGAGGAGGCACATTATCCATCCAATTTCACAGCGAAACACAGAGAGAAAAAAACTAAACAAAGACAGTGTTCCACCTGATCGCGGCGATCACATTCATGTCAGATGACTGCAGCAAGTCACAACTGCTATATTGGGATTAGAAGAGAGAGTGAGCGAAAGAGAGAAAGGGGGGG
>OMKY01003692.1:13599-27488 GCA_900302395.1 Bregmaceros cantori
GCAGTAGTGCTGCTGTCCAATGGTTGGTTACAAAGTTAGGAAAGTATTTCATTATATTAACTCAACGGCAAACATTTTAGCATTAAATAATTTGTAATATTTCAAAGTCCACCAAATATACCAAACAGCCCCCAGCCCTTATATGCAAATAAGACGATCGCGATTGTGATTAGAATTAAAACCATTTTCAGTCAGCCATAAATTGATGAAATTATATCCATAGCAAAGCAATATAGCACTCAAAATTTGTAAAATTGTTAAGAGGACCTTGTCACAAGTACCTGGCCCGAATTTGACATGCTATGTGGCGTTTGGTTACAGACTTGGCGCGGCTATCGGCCCTGCTAATTAGCTCCACCCATAGACAAGCCTCCAGCCAAAACCTCAATCAGATTTACTCGACAAAAAAAGTGCTGTCCAAAACGTTTTCATGACAACATTACACGGCACAAACTTTATGCTTATACAATAAGCATTCATTTAAAGCCTGTACACACATATACCCTTTATGCACAATTCTTTTTTTCTTTCAACTAACTTTTTTTTTTTTAGTAAGGAAATCAGATTTTCTGTTAATAAGTCTAATTGTCAAGTCAGTACGACAATGAGGTACATATTTTCAGTGCATCAACATTATGGTTCATTTCATCTAATAAATTGATCCCAACACTGTGCAACAATGCATAATTCAGATCAAACAAAGCATGCGATGACATTAATTTCAAAAGAACAGGGGAGAACAACCTTCTCAAATACAGATGTTCTCCCTTCTTGCCCCACATTACATTAAAAAATTCCTAAAAATGTGTTCCATTCAACCTTAAAGTCGGTTCTTAGACAAGTTAAGTGTGGGTGTGTGAAACAAACTTACCTCGGACAAAAAGGTCTGTGCAGACTTCTGTGCCCCTATGTGTAACAAATATTCATAGACGTACAGCGCCAATCTGGAAAACACAAAGCAAATCGCAGTTTGAGGAGGGGAAGGAAAGACAAACGTTTTTCAAAATGTTTGCTCCCCAAACAAATTGACAATATGCGCGACATATAGAGAACTTTTTCCTGCCATTTTTCTGGCGTAAGCTCCATTTTTCATTTTATTGGATGGGGCTAGTGTGAAAGTGGGACGAGAGAGAGAGAGACAGGGAACCTCGCGAGGTTGTCCGTGAACAAAGTCACAGGCAGCACACATGTGCTGGATACAGGTAGCGTGTTGAGCCAGAACCAACGAATCGGCCACGCGTCGCACACCGCTAGACCATACCCTGGGTCTGGGCAAATCAGGCCGTCGTCGCCCATAAACAGGCTGATCAATCGAATTATTCTAATCGAGACGTTTTTGGACCCTTGTTTTACCAGATCTAATGATTGTTCCCGCGTGCGATGCTTGGATAATTTGTTGGTTCTGGCTCGCCAGACTAGGATACGGGCGTCTTACAGACTACACCACAGGAGGCAGCATTTGTAGGGAACTTTTTACTGTAAATGGGTGCCTTAAAGTAAAAAGTTAAGGACTCCTGCTGCAAATTAATGAACCATTACGTTCATTTCAGCACTGCTAGGCAAGCTGCAGCAGTGCCAAGCAAGGCGAAAACAAACTTCCCAAAAGTTTACATGAAATACGATTTTCCATTATAGCTTTCCATTCTGCAGCATGCATGGGATATTATCCATGGGCCCGGAGACTTCTTTTCCTTAGGTCATCAGAATGCACACATGTGTGCTGCCCAGTAGCTCAGTCGGTTAGGCAGTGCACTGGAAAGCACGCTAATGCCTTAATGCCGCGGTGAGTCGGTGGTTCGAATCCCACCACCGACGTATTTCCCGCATGTCTACCCCCCACCCTCCCCCCATCTTCACCCGTTTCCATTAACCCTATTAATAAAGCTTGGAAAAAAAATTAAAAAAACATGTGGTTAATGTATTGCAGTACTACATTTTGATTATGTTAAAAGAAATTGAATATAAAATTATTTAATGGATGTTTTTGCTTTTCAAGTTTAATTTTACGACAACTGGCAAATTAAGGATATGTGCTACTTGTAACAGGCGAATGCACTCTTGGGAGTTTGGGACTTCATGCTGAATTGTGATCAATTGAGTCGAGACCCTAAAAAGGGTTTCCTTCTTCCGCCTCTGGTTCCTACAATAAATCCAGCAAGACCTTGCCAGTACTCTTACTACTAGAGTGTGGACTTAGTCAAGATATCCAGCAACTCTCTGCATGGATGCATGGTTTTGCCTAAAATGTTTGCCTCTGAAAGCTTCATTTCAAACACATCGTCTTATCTTAAAAAGTGAATAAAATATAATATTTAATTTATTATATTATTAGCCTTAAAACAGCTAAGCTTCAAGATCAATGAGGTATCACATACGAATGTGATACCTCATTGCCACCCTAAAGATGGTAAATCCAACCAGACAAAGATGTGCTGCAAATCAATATTTTTCTAATATCGTCACATTTTTCTAGGGTCTGGCCCCCGTGCAGCAGTGAGTTAGGCCACTGCCACTAAAGCCAGCCCCATTCATAGTCTTGTTCCCATGATAACAGTAAACACAGCGCCACGAGACCGCTTCTCCTCACGGTCATATACGGCATATCGCTCGTCCCCTCCTCACACAATGCTGTACACAAGTACACAAGAGAAACATTAAAAATAAAAAATAAAAGACAAGCTTCCAATAAGTAAATCAAACTTCCACTTAAATATATCAACTTTCAATATGACGCACAACCTTCTCAACATTAATACGTAAGCTTATGCATACATACACAGGCCATGCATGTCAATAATCGATAGACATGGCTTGACAGCAAGATGACATACTGGAGTACTAATGAAAGAAATTAAGAGTTTCAAAGTTGAATGAAAAAAAAAGAAAAAATTGCCAATATTGAACGAGATAACAAAACATTCCTTACAAATCAGATAAGCCTTGCACGACTGGAAATTTTGATTTGAATTAGTAGTAGGTATTAAATCAATCTATCAAATCAATAGAGGAAAACAATCAATAGTCAAAGCATAAAACATAGTTTTCGATCAATTATTGTGATTAATCGTATTTTTAAAAATCAATGTCATTATTGGTTGGGTTGCATCAACAAACATTCTTTGAAGCAGGCCGTAGAGCAAGGGGGTGTGGAACCTGGAGCAGAAGGGGACTGGATTTGGCCCAGAGATCCTCATTGGCTGCTGCAGGGGTGTGAAACCCCAGGGTGTTTTTAAAAGTCAGCAGGTGGCACTACAGGTTATGGACAATAGGAATTACTAGATTTTACATTGGGACGGGATGCTTCTCTCCACAGCTATAACCCAGTATATTGATTTGGATTTATAAGACGATTACCAAGCCAAGAAATAGAAATCATCACGGTGGGCCCAGGCTGAAAGTTGTCGGGATTCAACCAGTATAAACACGCAGGTTTGATTATACGGTTACCAAACTTTTGCACATTCTCTCCCGTTAGCCTACTCCCAAGCAGAATAGCTCCATTGAACTTGTTACCATGGTGATATAGCAACATTTGCTGCTAGCCCCACCAAGCGCGGCATCAAATCCCAAATTAAGCCTGCATTCGAATGTGCATGGCTGTTTATGCGTGTGCTGGACAAACTTTGTTTTACGAGCAACTTGCCGTGGTGGGCGTTCGTGTTACACATCCGAAGAGACGGAGACTTAAACGCGATCGTAAGAATATAAATATCTTTTTTTAAGCTGGAGATAACAATTCTGCATGGTATGGACCCCGCTCACACAAAACAACACTGCAGCAGTCTCCCAAGTTACTACTATCCAACGGCTACACTCACTTAGGGAAGAGGAAAGAGAAATAGCACTGTACATTTTCAAAACAAGCATGTTTCTTTTTTGGAGTGTCAGCGACATGTTTCTTCTTTAACCCTCAGTCCCTGATCGTTGCAACTGTGCGACAGTGAGTTTGTCTTGACTCACTCGTTTTAATATATTAATTAAACATGGAATTTAGAAAATGTTCTTGACTAGGAATGGGTTGGGGCCGAAAGTACCTGACAGGACGCAAGATCTTGTGATGAGTTTTCGGCCCTGGGACCGAGCCTTCGCTGGTGCAACCCACGCTCCGCCCGGCCATTTGGACCATGCCAGCACGTAATACTTAATACCTAAACTGCATAACTAATTAAATCTTTCTTCATTCTTCTCGTCATCTTTGGTTGAACGAATATCTATACGACGGTCATTTGTTCGACCGCATAGCGTCACTTTTGTGCTTAAGACGCTAATTACAGGGTAAATGTATTTTTAGACCAAACATTCCCTGGTGAAATCTCGTGCTTAATTATTGTTATATTTCACATTTTACGAACAAATATTTTTACAGCATTTTAGATGAATGGCTAGTTTAAAAGTAAAATCTATGAAGAGTGATAAAAATTTGCTGATTATATAATGTTTTGGTTTTACTATGTTGATTTTTTTATCATCTCCACATAAATGGACGATGAACTGTGACAATTAACAGTCAGGCTGAGCACTGCAAAGTTAATGTCACGGCGAGTCGTGGGTCCGACCCCACTCAACAGCTTTCCCACATATCCGCTTCCCTCTGATCAAGATAATATATTCAATACAATTCATTATTAGGAATATCGGGAGTGGGTCCTTGAAACATTGTGTACAACATCACTTTAAGATGGTAAAGACCGAGGATGAATTTGACTGTTGGGAGACTTGGTGAGAGTTATAATTCAGTAGCCCACTACTACTACTGTATTTTTTGCATATTTTTTATTTTATACCAAATTGTATTTAAGTTGTGGTGCAGTAGACGGTGCACAAAGCATATATTACAGTTTTTACCAACTTCCCTTTACCGGCAGCTTTGCTACAGGTCTTCTCCCCTTCCCCTCAGATAATCCTGAATAAAGCTGAAAATTGTACAAAAATGCCTGAAAAATAAAATAAAATAAAAATAATAATAATAATAATAAAAAAAAATTAAAACAGAATGCCCATAACACAAAATGTAGAGCCGATAACCGTTTTGTGATTCAGTTGCCTTAGTTTAGTTGCAAACTCAACTACGCTTAAAAAACGCTGGATCCATCCTCCGCTGCCGATGCCAGCCGCCATTACCAGCAGTTGTCGGGCATTCTAACGTCCTACCACGACGCCACAGCCCCCTCCTACGAAACACTTGTTTGGCGGAGACTATGTGGAAAGTTTGCACCAAAGCCTCACTGCAGAAAATGCAGACGTAACGGAACTACCCGTTTCACAGCAATCACTGGATAAACCATCTCATGGTCAGAGTACATATGAAAAAAAGAACCAACGAAATAGAGATTAGGTGCATGTTACCGTTTGAATGTAGGGCGCATTTGTAGCCTTCGCATACCAGTAGGGCTGCAACGAATAGTCGATTAATCGATGACCAATCGACTATGAAATTAATCGCCAAGGAGTTGAAACATTGTTAATTTCAGCAGTTTCTTTTGCCGACACAACCAAGTATTGGTTTACACAAATGTGATATTACTCGATAATTTCTGAAAATCCACAATATGATTAATAATTATTAAACATAATTGATAAAAAAGATGAATATGAAAAAAGGCATCAGAATATTAGCAAAAGAATTAATTGTAATAAGTTTGTGCTAAATTGTAACTAATTTTTTGTAGATTTGTTGAATACCATGAACCAGAATGGACTACATTTCAAGTTGACAAGATTAATTTATGTCGCTGCGAATATTTTGGAGAATTGTTGCAAGGAAAAATATCCAACGATAAGTCGATTAATCGTTAACTAAACAACTATTGAAATAATCGTTAATTGCAGCCCTACATACCAGCGAGTGGCGGCTGTGAGGATAGAAATGTCCCCAGTCTCCACTAACTTGTGTTAGGTGTTCACTGAGAGCCATTGTAACATTCTATGGGCCGGTGCACAAACTACAGTAAATATTCAGTCTCATCCGCTCCCAGAGGTTATTTTGTGCATTTTGGGTCAGTTACGAGCGTCGGTCATCTACCGTCAGCCGTCTCAATGGTCCAAAGGCTTCATGAACGAAAGACTTGCCATATAAGTGAATGAGCTCATGAGCTTAGACCACTGTATTGAGTAGAGGTGCACCGATCCGATCCTCAGATCGGCGATCGGGGGCCGATCAGACTTTTTTCCAAGGATCGGGACTTGTGATTTTGTCCCGATCAGGATCGGTAAATGATTTGGGGAGCCAAATGACTGTTTATTTACTTTGACTATTATTGAAATTGACAATTGTGCTAAATAGTTTGGGGACTACTTATTTTTGCAGGATCAGAACTCTGTATCGGCGCTCGGTATCGGGGATCGGGACTCGGTATCTGGGATCGCGAGAGTACTGACCAACAACAAGGCCAGCTACGTCTCCTACGGAAGGGAGCATTTCAGTCATACGCGATTCCGGCAGCCATAATAGTTAACTATCAATTCCCAATACACAAAAGGCTTAAAAAAAAAAAAAAAGATTTGTTTCGGTTATGTCTAAAATTTTGTCAAAGTGCGGCGAGTAGCACAACAGAAGAGTCACTGGACTGGACAGTGCCAAACTCCGGAGGCCACCAGTTATATTTACAACAAAGTGTTGAGTTGGGTTTAGCTAACTTTCAATTGCAAACAGAAACTACTTGCCACGTGGAAAGATCAAAAAGGGACATTTGAGTAAAAAGCCATCTAGTATCTATAGCAACCAGTGAGCCATAGAGGGCGAGTATTAAGAAAGCCTTAGCTCTGGCTCCTTGCATGCTTACTAGACTGGGCTACAACAATAACTTTTTGTTCAATGGTTTTGCAGTTTGGGGGAAATTTGCAACAAATACGGCACATTCATCTTCAGGTACTGGAGGAACCATCAAACCCAGTGATGGCCAATTCCTGTTCTCTAGAGTCTACACCCAATGTTAATTGAAGTTAGCGTCACTGCAGGCTAATTATTTTACAAATAATGCAACGGATGCAGACAAATAACCCAGATAAGTCAAACTTGACTCATGAAACTGCCCATGAACCACTTGACAAACTTAGGGATATTTCATAGAACAAGAATTTGCTCAAACAGACTCAGGCATTTTTATTATCATTAACATTCTTTCTATAATTAGAAGGTAAAACAATCAAATGTATGGACCAGAGGGGTGCGATTTTCACGGACTGCACATTCAATTGGTCCAGGTTTATACTGTGGATACCACTAGGCCACAACAAATATTACATGGGAATCACACTCCTGTATAGAGAAAGTGTGTGGGACTGAAATCGTACTGTACTGAATGATTACCTGACAGTAAAAGCAAATAGGAAAACACATAATGCGCGCATGCACACACAGACATTGCACGGTGTGTTGGCACAGAGCGAACAATGGCTGCCAGCAGCGCCGTGCGCCAAACAATCAGACCAGCCACACAGATATACACACACACACACAAACACATGAGCGGCATACATACAATTACACACCACGGCCTATTTGTTGGTTTGCAAAACGTTTGTTAAACGCATTTTGCGCTACAACAAAAAACACCAATTGGTCATAGCAATTCATAATAATAACAATAATAACAGAACGGCAGCACGGCATCGTCGGAACACACACACACACATTTTACACCACACACGCGCACCATCCATCCAATCTACACGCACGGGGGACAGCAAAAAAAGCGCAACAGAGGAAAAACAAAAGGCGCCAAGGATCGACGTTTAAAAGCAAAAAATAAGACGTCGTCGCCAACAACAGAACGCGCGCGCACGCACGCACACACACACATGCGCCAACCGCGACAAAGGAAATGTATCGGGAGGCACGATCTTTTGTTACGAATTGAAAATATTTTGAGGGAAAAAAATGGGAATAAATGCAACGTATTTTTTAAAACACAGTCTGTTTATAAATATGAAATAATCAGGAGTGATAGACGCGTGTAATGTATAGAAACACGGAGGCGCTGGGGGTGTGTGTGGGGTCGGGGTGGTGGTGGGGGGGCTCATTGAACGCCGTCCTCGCCGAGAGAGGAAGCCTCCGGAGCGGCGGCGGGAGGAAGAGTAAAGGCCCCGACGCCGCCGCACGCAACCGCCCCGGTTGAGTAGAACATGCACAGAAAAACACGGCAGTCGAAGCTTACTTTTCTCTCGCCTGGCCATCTGACGGCACGGGGGTGCCTTTGCCTTTGGGGAACATGGTGGTGTGGAGCGGCCGCGGCGGTCTGCTCACCACGCCTCGCAGCCTGGAAGTAGTGGCTCCGCACTGTCGATGGGCACCTCGCGGGCGAACCGACACAAAAAGTCGACTTTGGAAAAATATTTTTGTTCCCCACCATTATTATTATGAATTGCTCATTGCAAAAATAAATGTCATCATTGTAAATTCAAACTGAGGTACAAAAGAATGTTTTTCACAAAGTATGAAATGCTTTGATATTCATTAGGCTTTTTCATGTTTATTATTAATTTGTGTTTTCACAGTATTTATTTACATTTTGGTTTATATTTTTCCTTAATATGTCAGTATTCTCATTCGGTTGCTAGATAGGGAAGTTGAAAGGGGGTGGGATTAAATAATTTGTTTAAATTAAATAATTTGGATTAAATAATTTTGATTGATTGTTCTTCCTTTTGTTTTCCGTGATGTTCAAAATAAAGCAGGAAATGAAATGAAATGAATATAAATGAGTCGGGGTCAAGCCATGTTGTTCGTTTCAGTGCCAGTAAAGGATGAGCGTCAAAAAAGGTGTTAACGTATTTATAATAAATTCAATAAATTGTATTTGAATTGAGATTGTGACAAACAGCGATATTGTTATTATGGGAACGGACCCCATTTGTTTCATGGGGGCCGCAGACTGAATTGAGCTGTATTTGTTGACATTTTCCCCCCATAAAAATTAATGTACTAGATATTTATTTATGTATTTATTTATTTATTTATTTGCTTTTTCATTCTTTATAGAGAGAGATAGTGACAGGATCAAATCGGAAACTGGGTTTGCAGAGGAGCCGGGCAGGGCATTTGAACCTGCGGCACTGCTCGAACTATGGTCTGTGGCACGCACTCTCTAACCGCTCTGCCACCGCGCACCCTCCATTCATTTATTTATTTATTTATTTATTTATTTATTTATTTATTTATTTATCTATGAATACACTCTTCTACAACTCAAGACTGATGTACATTTCCCACATAGTCCCTTACATACCACCAACAAGGTTGTTGCCTAATATCATATTAGGCATCAGCAATAGGTAGATACAGAAGACTACTAACAAGACTTTTAGAATAACAAAATAATGCTGCAGATTGCAGCACGGACAGCAGGTATTGATGCTCTGACACCCACATACACCCGTACTATCTACCTGTCCTTCAAGTACCCCCAACAAGAAGGGTGTTAACTTTAAAAGCGATGACAAAAAGGTGTTAAGGTACAATAAATGTTGGGAAAAAAAAAACAATTAAAAAATACAACAAGCAGATCAGCACCATGATGTAAATAAGAAAGCATTTTTAAAATGTATGGTTAGAGCAGGCAATCTTTATTCGTCTGATGATAACGGTCACATTTAAGCGACAGACGTTAAGATAAAAACTAAAGTGTGGCCGGTTTCTATGTCTGAGTCCGTGGCGATATTGAACGTTGGGTGACAAATGTTTTGTGGCCGCAGAGTGAATTGAGCTGTCTCGACTGTAGCCGTTAAGCCTGATCCCCGTAACCATACTTTCCTGTTAGCCTGCTCGGGAGCAGGTTAACAGGATTAAGCCAGTTCAAGCTAAACTCCTTTGATGGGATAGGGCCCATGGCTCTTCCTTTTTTGTTGAGTTGAGTTGAGGTTCTCGGATATCATCACATGATGACTGCTCCTTCGTCTTGGGAGGAGCCAGCTAAGGGGGCTCAGGCATCTAATAAGGTGGCTTACCAAATGTCACTCTATTTTTTTTAAATGTTTTAATGCTTTATTTATTAGGGTTAGTGGAAACAAGTGAAGATGAGGGGTAGACATGCGGGAGATACGTCGGTGGTGAGATTCGAACCACTGACTCACCGCGCCATTAAGGCATATGCATGCTTTCCAGTGCACTGCCTAACCAACTGAGCTACTGGGCAGCACCAAATGGCACTCTTAACATCCTTTTACATCATAAGTAAAGATTCAAGATTCATTTTTAATTCGCCATATTGCATATACATGACAGCAGTACACACACATGGAATTTTAGTTGGGCATAAAACAACTCTTTCAAGATCGACAGGTAGTGAACAAGGTTAAAACAATAGAAAAAAAAAAAAAGTTATAACGTAACACTGGCATAGAGTCAACACATGTACTGTGTGCAGCCGTGCGGGTATCTTACCGACTGCCTGACAGATCCAGCACAACTCCAGAGATGGGCAATAACGCATTACATTTACTCAGTTACAATTTTTTGTGTACTTTTTTACTTTTGGAGTACATTTTTCACGAGTTACTTTCTACTTTTACTCAAGTAAATTTGAGGTGAAAAAAACTACTTTTTACTGATATGTCAGTAAAAAGTACTCGGTACATTAACTCTGCCTTTAGCGACACCCGTTTGGAACTGTTGGCACATATGTTGATGTCATATCTCTCTCTCGGGCGCTTTCTCTCTCGCTCGCTCTCTTGGTGACTCTCGCTCTCTCCCTCGCCAACTCGGTCTCTGTCTCTCTCTCGGGCGATCATTTTTTTTTTCATTAATTTTTTGAATTAATTTTTTTAACTGAAAGTTACTCAGTACTTTCGCTACTTAAGTAACTTTTACTTTTTTACTTTTACTTGAGTAACTATTTGGATGACTACTTTTTACTCCTACTTGAGTAATATTTTGCTGAGGTAACAATACTTTTACTTGAGTAATTTTTATGGCTACTCTGCCCATATTTGCTCAACTCTCGTTTTTACAATTTTGAATAAATATATCAATGGCATTGATTTTCTTCTCAAATGCAAACGAGTTAGATGTACTGGCTGTTATGCAGGACTGCAGGACCGACTATGAAGACTGACTAACCTGTCAAAACGAATTGTAAAATGGTATGTTGGCCGAGGATATAGGCTGTGTCCGAAATCGCTCCCTATCCCCTACTCCCTACCCCCCATATAGTGCACTCAACAGCAACGGCCGAGATTTCGGACACTAGAGTTGGCGCAGTCAAAATTCATTATAAAATATAATTATTAAAATATAATCATAAAATTCAACAATCATCAGAAAAAGTATTTAAAAAGTACTTACATTTATAACTATTCATGGTCATTCGTTATTTACTCCCGCCGTGCCATCTTTTTAAAGTTTACATCAATTTTAATCTTGCAATGCATTATGGGTTATATTGCTTCGTCTAGGGCACATCCGATGCTCACTACTTTTTGCGGTGCATTGTGGGATACTTTCACTTCACTATATAGGGTACAAGGAGAATTCGGACACCCCTACAAAATGGCGTGCACCCCATATAGTGCACTATGTGGGGGATAGGGAGCGATTTCGGACACAGCCATGCAGAGATATGGAGAGAGCTGGTTGTGAAGTCTTCAGTGGTGACCCAACAGTCAGCCGGACACTCAGATATATGAGATGAGAGCATCTTGATGCTTTGATTTGTGTTCTTTAAGATGCCCAGGCCACATTGAGTGCTCTAGAACAATTATTGAATACATTAGTTCACTGTTCGGCAGTGTACCCGAACATGTTCAAAGAACAATAGTTCATGAACTCCTTCATATATTTTAGGGTAACGTTCATTTTTCTTGATGGACGTATAATTGTGCACTCCTTTTTGAGGTTATTGAACTGAGCTGTATTTTAGTTCCAAATTTGTTCATATTAGATTTCTAAAGCCTTCCGAGCAAAAACACAGCGATAACGCAAAAACCTGTTCCAAACTGCACCGTCTCTATCTACCTCTGAGAATCTAACTCAGCCTCTAATCTATCATTAGAACAGAATTAATCATTAAAACAGTTAAATATTGTTGTTTTTTTTGCTTATACACTGTCAATAATGTTGATAAATTATAGTTCACAGTAGCACAAGAAAAGAAGAATAAAAGAAGAATAAAAGAACAAAAAATGAACGATAAAAGTTCACTTGGGGAACCACCTGTTGGCTTTGAAATGAAACTTGGAAAATAGTCAACTATGCTCTTCTTGCCCAAAAAGTTATAACAATGGAACAGACCATTTTATTATTTTTACTCATTCGATTTTGGATGCTGATGCTTTCTGGCGGAATTATGATCGGCCAAAATTGTATGAATTAAAATAATGTAAAAGATGAATCACATTTTTTTTTTAGCTTTGTTTTCAATGACCCCTAGTGGTTGCTGCAAGTCCGTTTCACCCCCATTACAAGTCATTGTTTGGGCGCAAACACAATTTTTTATTCCTTATTGAGAGAGACAGTGACAGGATTAAATCGGAAACTGGGACGAAGAGTTGGGGGGAGACATTGCAGAAAAGCCAGAGAGGGGATTAAAACCTGCGGCACTGCTTGACCTATGTTTGGTGCCTTAACCCGGATCACGCACTTAGTCCTGTATGTAGTCTATATCTCCACCTGCTGTGCTGGGCGGTGGACTACCGGGCGGGAGCAGTATCCGTAAGCAAGGACGAGTGTGTGTGGGTAGTCCGACATGGGAGGGTGTAATGGGTGTAAAATGACCACTAGGGGTTGCTGCAAGGTAAATACACACACAACGCAAGTTGTGTGTGTATTGCAGAATTATAACAATTATGCAATGCATCATGGGGGAAAAAAACCTAACCAAAGTGCCTTCCTCATATAAGCCAGTCAATTGTCTAACCACTATTGGCTGTTCAGCATATAGTAGTCGGTTTAATAATTGGGTTTCCAAATATGGAATATGACCGTTTCACCCCTGTTACCTCAATACCCACAGATCCACTCAAGGCCCCCCCTGGCTCCTTAGACCTATAACATGTGTCATCCGATAAAACGCTCAGTGAGAGGTGGAAGTGGCAGTGTAATTGCCCCAGTCAACATCAAACCATCCGCAAAGAGACAATCAGATTGAACGAGGCCTATGCAGTCATCACTACTGCTAAAGGTGCATCCCTGAAAATAAGCTACATTTAAAAAAATGTATATAATTTTAAAAATCAGCCAATCATAATGCAGCCATAGGTGTCAGCCTCGAAAATCGAATCAGTTCATGAAGCTACCCTAGAGCATTGACACGCCGAATCTGGGACAAATCCATCCATCCGTTCAAAAGTTATTGCGTGTACTTGAGGTATCTTCCACGACAAATGAGCAAGCAGTGGCGCACACAAA
Source organism: Bregmaceros cantori (assembly GCA_900302395.1). NCBI lineage: Eukaryota > Metazoa > Chordata > Actinopteri > Gadiformes > Bregmacerotidae > Bregmaceros > Bregmaceros cantori. The sequence goes on from OMKY01003692.1 coordinate 26,942, forward strand.
ACCATTACATCCCCGTCGCTCGGCGCTTCGGGGCTACAATAATTCCTCAGCACGCTAGTATTAATATAATAATATTATATTTTCCTGTATGTGCGAGAACCTTGCTCTTTTTAATACTACTCTGCCGATCGAGTGACAGGATGGTCCCAGACAGAGATTTTGCACCTATTATTAGCCATCAATGAATAAAATGAAGGAAGGAAGTTCCGCTTGCAATCTGCGCAATGGTTTCCAAATCTATGACTGTGTTCGAAATTGCTCCCTATCCCCTACTCCCTATCCCCCATATAGTGCACTCACTTATAGTGCACTCAACAGCAATTGCCGAGATTTCGGACACTAGTGTTGGCGGCATCAAAATTATTATAAAATATAATTATAAAAAATATAATTATAAAATTCAACAATCATCACAGAAAGTCAGAAGTACTTACATTTATAACTATTTGCCGCAGTTGGTCGCAATTTACTCCCGCCGCGGCATTTTTTTTAAAGTTTAGGTCATTTTTTAAAATGTCTCGCAATGCATTATGGGTTATATTGCTCC
>OMKY01003697.1:3123-18158 GCA_900302395.1 Bregmaceros cantori
GTTGGATTACTTTCCATTAACGATAAAATAAAACCCACTCAAGAATAAGATTCATATCTGATTTGCAATAAAATTCAAAAGTGCTCATGTATACACCGCCAAGGATCCGCTTCAAGTGGATCAGAATACATTTTGAAGCGGGCTGGTGTGTGGCTGTGGATAGATCACTGTGCGGTCACGACTTCTGGGTCTTCTGGCCGCTGGAAAATATAGTTGGCATGTTCGCCAGTGGCATCAACCGCGCTACTCTACGAACACTTGCATTGATAATGGGTTGCCACACATACTGCTAGCACTAAGTACTATGTTTTTGTACCACTACGGCGCAGGTTTGCAATCTCTGAGTGCTTCTAGTTTTAAATGGTAAAGTAAGCTGGGAAAGGGAGACGGGTGGCAGTGCTTGTTGGTGGTTGGAATATATATTTGAGCTGTAACCAGAGCTTGAAAACACGATTATTTTTCAAACGTTCCGTTCTGAACGGTTCAGGCAGGCCTATGTTTAACGTTTCCATTCTCAGAATCGTTCCACCACCAAATTATTTGTCCTGAACCAGTTCACAACGCAAAAATATTGTTTCCTAAAGTTCCGGCAGCATACCTTTTATTTTAAAAATGTATTTCACCTTTATATTGTGCAATGTTAAGTTTATATATAGTTTATACATCATATATTTGGTGAACTTTCAAACTTCATTGCAAATAGGACCTCCTGGCAGCACAACATAGGATATGGTAAAATATATAGAGATCAGAATTAACCAGTTTTGTGGAAATGTTCAGTTTCTGTTCCGGAACAGTTGAAGTTTCCGCTCCTCATAGAATTCTGTTAGCTTTTTGGTTTTTGTTTTTCGTTCTTTGAACTGATTTGAAGCTCTGGATGCAACCGATGAAACGATGAGAATCAATAATTGAATTGTCAACTAATTTTATAATTGATAATTCAGCATCCAATTTTATAATTTCAAATGTTATTAAATTCTTGCTCCCAATTCCAGTCTCCATTCCCAGCAATCGGGGCCTGCCCATTCTGTTAATTCTAAGTGAACGCTGTAAGTAAACAATGTTATAAGATAGCACAGCAGTGTTTCAACAAAAACTTTGAGGAACAAAATAAAACCGGTATTACCCGTTTACCATTATTTTCAAATAAGCGTTCCTGTTCCAGAACATAAATGTTTCAGGTTAACAGGGCTTGAAGTTGAAAATATATTTTTTTAAACGTTCCGTTCCGAACGGTTCAGGCAGGTCTCTGCTTAACGTTTTCGTTCTCGGAACCGTTCCGCCACCAAAATATCGGTCCTGAACCGGTTCGGAACACAAACATTTAATTTGTTCTTAGACTTAACATAGCACAATATAAGGAACTTTAAATATAGTTTTATACAAAATGTGATTGGTCGACCGTTAAACTTCAGTGCAACTCTATTAACGTGTCCTTGTCTGTCCACAAGATGGAGCCCCAGATCCTTGGGGCTTGATGACTGACAGTGAAATTTGGATGGATGCACAACCGGAAATAGTCTCCCAGACAAAGGATATGTTAAAATATAAAGAGAACGGGAAAAACGTTTTTAACCGGTTTTGTCGATTTCATTATGTTCCGTTTCTGTTCCAGAACATTTTCGTTTCCGTTTCTGCTCCTCCTAAAATCCTATAAATTTCCGTTTGTTTTCGTTCCTTGAACCGGTTCGGAGCCCTGCAGGTTAATGATTGTTCTGATTTTAAAGGGAAAAAATGAACAGATTGATGGATTAATGGTTTAATACAGTGTATGTAAATGTGTGTTGGTATATTTACCGTCCTCATTTTCTGCTTGTGTTCTTGTGGTCAGGTCAAGCTCCTCTTCGGGGCATACAGAATACAGCTGCAGTGAAGCGGACCTCCTTTCTTTTTAATGGACCAGAGTCAGTTTCATCGGCACGGCTGTGGTCGAACTTTGTGCATGTATATATATATATATATGTATACAAAATCACATGATTTCTCATGTCTTTGCACATACACATGTGTTTTTAAATGCAGCTTTTTTTATTAAAAAGGAAGAAAATAAATTATTTGCCAAAGTACCGGTAAATGCCTCCTAAAACCAATAACTGTGCTTTAGAAACTGCTTTAAGATGTTTTTGTCTTGTCATGCTCCCTATATATTTTGTCCAAGTTTTGGTCAGCTTTGTCAGACATGTCGTATTGGAGTCCTTTCAAACCTGAACATCGCCAGAGAAATTAAATTGTCTGTAAATAAGTTAATGTATGTTCTTACCGGTTGGACATAATCTCCCTCGGACATTTGGATTTCTTTCTTCCTCAGTTATTAAAAAACCTGCATTTAATAACAATTTTGTATTTTTTTTTGTATATTCTTATTTAAATGTGTTTGATCTACAACATTAAGTTTGAATATACCTCAATCATTTTTTTCATAGTCCCAATATGAAGAAAACTAAAGATGTAAGATCATCCAAAACATGCTTTAAATGTAAAAGAATATTTCACTCCTTGTTGTTTTGATTTTGCTGAAATTCATGAGGTTATCACTTAAACTGTAAGCGCTCCCTAATTGCTATATAGTGCACTACGTAGTGGGTGTCTAGTGGTAGTCCACTTGTAGACTTTATGAAGTATTCAAAGTATCCCACAATGCAGCACAAAAATGATCGTCACTAACGAGCAATACAGCTCACAATGCATTGTGATATCGCCAACAAAAGCAATGATGGGAATTGAACAAAAAAATGGAAAATGAGTCTAAATGTAAGTAATAGTTGAATTCTCAACGTATTTACTTATTAACAAAGGGAGCTGGATTTGCAGTACAGTGGGTAAGACTCACGGGCAGCATCACAAGTTCTCCTCCCCTCGCTGACCTTTCCCCTGATCTCTCCCGACCCACTTTCAAAACGAACCCTGTCAATAAAATGGGAATATGGCGCTTTCACTGAAAAAAAATAACTTGGAAAAACAAATACAATTTGGGGAGAGGCAAAGATGTGACTATGAGACGGCTGTGATGTAAATGAACCTGCGTTCTTTGCACCAAGCGGTGAGTAGGGGTCGAATTCGGACACACACCATGTCATCTGTGGTATTGCTCAAAAGGCTCTTTAACTCCTTCAGTGCCACGGACTACAACAAACCTACTTCATGCCAAATACTCCAGAAGAAACATTTTAGACTAATCTCCACAGATAGTAGAGATCCACCTCTTCTTCCATAAGCACTGTAAGTGTGGATAAAAGAGCGGCGATGAGTGGATGTGCAGTATTTGATTTGTGAGGGGAAGCGATCTCACGGTGCTGTAGTCTCGAGCAAGAGACGACTGTATAGATAGGGCTTCCTTGGTGTAGTGTCTTTAACCGCTACACCACTCGACCAGCCCCTCTTCTACAAGTTCTTTGAGTTTGATATCATTTTATAAAGCCTGTTTGCTGGTCCTTCAATTAGTAATCTCAATGTTAATTAACCAGTCAATAATATTCAATGTATTAATTTTCTTTCCAAACGAACGCATTTTATCCCAACCACGTTTACATCTTATTGTCATGTTGACAATATTTTCTGGTCATGCAGGTTAAAAGTCCTGCTTTACATGGTACTGTGCCTTATCTAGCAGCATGAAGTTGAAATGAATGATGTATAAATGAATAATTTATCATTAACGGTGAAGCCTGGAAGTGGGAGGTCAGAATGCCTGACTGCGCAGGATACAGAGGTGGTCATGTTTTCAATTCGTGTATGGTATGGTGAGAGGAGTATGGGGAGTACAAAGAGTTGCTGGATTCATGACAAGTGGCATGGAGGCCCACATCTCGATTTAAACAAGGCCCACCTAAACGGGCCACTGATTGGATTGCCCGCCTTTGGGCGACAATCTTGATTTGTCTCCCTGGTTCGTCCAGACCCATCGGATCGACTAGTCGAGCACCTAATGAGTGAACGAGACATTGAGTTGGGCAGCGGCATTTTGGCTGAGGTCCTGCTACTGTAAAATTGATGCATGCATAAGATGTTTTTATTGCCACATTGTGTAGATCATTTTGCATCTCTTGTGTGACGAGGACTTGAATACTTGTCGCACCTTAGCGTTAATGGCGATGCAATTTTGTATTTGACGGTCTATATGTGCTACCAGCTCTATACCATGTCACAAATCCTACAGAAAACTTTTCCTTCGTGCTTGCACAAAATCATGTATGCCATCGCTCTATATAGTTTATAATGGGTAGATTAGATTAACTGAGATATGCTAGTGTTTTTATGCGTCCCTGAGGAAGTTTGTCTTGGACATATGGTATGACTACCGAACGAAATGACTTTGGGAGCATGGCCAAATATATGAGCTCTGCAGGCACCCTCTATTCGATTGTTATTGGCCTAATTTCATGCTCCCAAATAGGTCTTTTGGGACCACATAGAACTCGCCTACCTGATTTAAATGGGAAGGATTGTAAAAAGTCATAAATTGCTTTTATATTCAGCCCCGTTTGTTACCGTAGCGTTGCCTTATGGACCCAAAGTACTGCTGTGGGCTGAGTGTGTGGAGGTAATACTGTCAAGGTAAGGTATTTTGATATTGAATCTTCAGTGGTTTTCCTTTTAAATAGGTGATGAATATCACGATGCAAGGATGACAGGAGACAGCCTTGTCAGCACCAGTCACTGGTCAGTGTAATGCAAGTTATTCACCGGTGAAGACCCCAAAGAGAAGCCACATGTGGAGCCGGTGGCGGTGGATCCATCGCATCACAGCGAGATGGAAGAAACAAATGGTCTTCTCGCCTTCCACAGTTCATAGCAGCAGGCTGTTCTTTATGCATATTGTAGTGAATGCACGCGTGGTGCATTCTGGGCCGCCACCGTTGGCGGTCCTCCATGTGCTTACACGCCTCTATATAGTCAGAACGAAGCTTGACAATGACTGGGCTCAGTTATTGTCGACCCGAGTTCCTCTTTCCCGGCTCCTCCACGAGGGGGCGCTTGCATTACACTGGTGTCAGGAGTGGGTGCCGAGCGCCGCTCGGGCATCGCTAGTCGCGGACTCGTTGGAGTAGAGCGGCCACCGGGGCGGTGGCCATGACGGGGGGGGGGCAGTGTAGCGTGTAGCAGTGTAGTGTAGCTGGGCCGCCGCCTCCATATGCCTACATGCCTCTATAAAGGGTCAAAGTTCCTTTCCCCAGCTCCTCCACGTGGGGGCGCTACCATTACAATATGAAGGCAGACCACTAATTACGTGATTGGATGCATCATCTGGACCCCTAGAGATTTTTCAAAGACCCCACTCGGCCTACTGAGTATTAAAGTAGAAAATGTTTTTGAATTGCTTATTTAAACTGTAGTGCCAAGTATAAGTATTTTGTGAGTTATTCTTAATTTAAGAATTTACAAGTGCAATATTTTGAAATTCCATTTGAGGATGGGATGTCTGTGTTGCACTGATTGCAGGCTGGAACAGGAAAAAAATGTCATATCAACTTTTTATTTACATTCATTTTAATACATGGGTAAAACAATTCTAAAATGTCTGACTAATCACAGGTAACAGAATGAAGACAAATGCATGACCAAGGCTTTAAAAAAAAAAAAAAAAACCCCGACCCAAATACATGCATTACCTCGTCCTTTGGTGTTCGTACATGAGCCAATGGATGTCTCGGGCCATTATTGTTTCATCAAGGGATAAAACATGTGACCAGATGTCCTTGACTAAAATCGCAACTAAGGAAGTTCTCCTTCCCTGGACAAACACAAGTTAAAACCCATCTCTTTTCCCTGGCTTTACCCAATCAGCTTCCTCTCGGTTTTCATTTTTGGCTTGATTCTTTTGTACAGCGACCTTGGGTATAGGCACTATCAGGGCTCCGAACCGGTTCAAGGAACGAAAACGAAAACAAACTGAATTTTACAAGGCGCTGAAACAAACGAAAAAGATTTATTCTAATGTTCCGGAACAGAAACGGAACATTATGAAATTCACAAAACCGGTTAAAAGTGTTTTTTTCCCATTCTCTATATATTTGAATATATCCTATGTCTGGGAGACTATTTCCGTCCACTTTCACTGCCCCATGCTTCTGGGGCTCCATCTTGTGGACAGACCAGGAAGCGAATGTAATGGCGTTAATACAGTTGCACTGAACTTTGAAAATCAACTAAATATTTTTTGCATAAAAACGATATCTAAACTTAACATTGCACAATATACAGAACTTTAAGAACGAACAAAATGTTTGTGGCCTGAACCGGTTCAGGTCCAATATGTTGGTGGCGGAACAGTTCCGAGAACGAAAACGTTAAATATAGACCTGCCTGAACGGGACGTTTTAAAAAGAATTTAGTTTTCAAGCCCTGGGCACTATATAAACTTATTAACATTCACATTTTGAAGTACTGCTATGCAAGTGAGTGAGTGCAGACAATGGAGGCATGCATCAACTCAGCCCCAAGATCAATACAGGGAGAAACGCTACAGTGAATTGTGAATGTTGGGTGGTCTTTTCTTCCAACTGATTTTTCCAACAAAATATTTTCTTTACATTTTAAGTGGCTGTGTTCACACATTATTTTTGGATAATATTTGGTGGACCTTCAAACATCAGTTGGAAAAATAACGTATTCCTTGTGTCGATTGAGTGTGGTGTAAGCTGTTGAATCATTGCTCATGCCGGTGCGACACAACACATGTCAAACATTGGCTCAGAATCCTGATCATAAAAAGTCAATAGTTGGTGGCCTTTAAAGGACAAATAAGACACACACTGAAAAGCATCATAGAATTAAACACAAAATACATCACAATCGTTTGGGGAACACGGCTGAATTAGATTCATTATATCATTGTTCACATGGCGCGCTGAGATTCTCCATACGCACCACACACTGGCGTCATTAAAATAGGTTTTAGAAAGTTACACAGTGACTATCACACCACACGCCTTACCAAGCAATAAACACGTTAGCCACGTTGCCAGTGTGAGCTGAGCGATACGCACAGTGGAGGTGGAGAGAACCAGACGTTTCAGACAGTGTATGATGCTTTCACTTCTAGTCCAGGTCTCTTCTATCCCCCCTGCCACCCATCTGTTCTAGTGGGCCAATGTCTTTCATAGCTATGCAATTACAAACCTTCTCACAAGAGGGCTGTAGATCTCCACACATCTGAGGAGCATGTGAGCAATTAAAATAAGCCACTTTATGAATACACATACCAACTATACCATCCATGAAATACCCGTACAGTATGGATGATGGAGGTGAACAGAATACCATCATACTCATTTTAGACCACATTGCTCTCTGGTGCTCAGTGGACCCGGTGAAAGCAAACGTTTCAGCGGACTTGAGCATAGTATAGGAAATTCCACAGCAGATATTGCATTCCCTGAAGAGGCTCCGATTCTATGGGACGCTCCTCATGAATCGGGCTCGTCTTAAGGAATTCTCAAGAGTGAGAGACGTCGCTCCGGGTCCAGGTACGTCGACTACTTTGCGAGGCCCTCAAAGTTGGGTTCGAGGCAGGGTGGCAGAGCGGTCTGGTGGCTGAACAGTTTCTCCATGACGGCCAATTGTGCGTCCTTGGCGGCCACCTGCTCCAGAGGAGTCCACGACATGTCGTGTTGCAGCTTGTAGCCGCCCACAAACTGGTGTGGGCAGCCGTTACCCCACTCCTGGAACGTCAGGGGCACGGTACGAGTTAGACGCTTGAACATGCTCTAGGTAGTGTTATAGAAATGATCAAGTACTATTTTTGTCATTGACACATACACACGTAGACGCTTATGTAACTAACTAAAACAGGTTACATTTTTGCATCATAATATGACATGCTTGATGTGTTGGACGTGTTAGACATGCATTGGTTCTGAGAACATGCATCATCACGTCAGTATGTTAGGTAGCACATTTCTGTGAAACGTGGGCATTTCCAGACAGCACGTCCTGACAGACACTGGCTGTTTGAGCTCTCCATCCTCATATTTTTCTTGAGACACTTTCAACCAGTGTGCTTCCTCCCTATCTGAGCTCACCAAGGGGGCTTTCTGGATGTTGCCTTTAAAATATCCATAACAGTAGGTAGGTTAAATGAACTGATTCGGATGACTGAATACAAGACAGCCACATTTTTCTTTGTGACTGGGGGAACCATTGCTTTTCGGAGACGACTGCATAGGCCTAGTCATCAACGGTACTGTATCTGGCTGTTGGTAGTCTCTATTCTTATTGTTGAGCTGACTTGGCAGAGATAGGCACTGTGAGTGTCGTCAATGACATGCAGCCACCATGTGCAGGCTGATTAGGTAATACCGACTTATCAGCTCATGTGGACACTAACAAAACATAACCCCCATTTTCAGTCCCCTAGTAAACATTAACTTACAACGGCAGGGCCTGTATTCATTCACTCACTCACTCAATGGTTCAACTATTGACACTGTGTAGGCCTCCAGTCAACCGATACAAGCCTGATGAGACGAATCAATGAAGAGAGCCATTTCAGCATTCATCCATTCATGTATGGCAATAATGTAATGAAGTTGTGTAAGGAAAGCCCCCCCCCTGCTGGATGCAGGTGACTACAGAATAGAGCATTGATGTGCATTGGGAAATGGGTGAATTTAAATCTAAATTCACCACTGCAGACCAATCGCAGACACAAAAACAGTGATCAATGTCAATGTTAATAACAAGACATACATTTTACATGGGTTTCAGTGAACCTCGTCAGTTACTCCTATTGGAGAACTGGAATCCAATATTAAACACCTGAGCCTATTGAACATCGGCGGCAATTCAATTTAGTTATTTCAAAGATTTTAATGTATCCGTGGAATAGGGCTGTAAGATTTTGCCAGGATACAATTTTTGTCTCAGAAACACAAAAAAAACACTGCAGTACAAGCTAGATTTTGATTTTTTTGGGGGGGGAAATTGCGTCCCCATTTTGGAATCAAGTACTGAGAAATCAACCTTGACCTTGGAATCAAGGACCTTGACCATAGAATATGTTATATGTATACATCATATCATTTATAACCAAATCAGCTAAACCTAAGTGATTCATGCTCATGCTGTGCTACATTAATACATGAATCAGCATAACAATGGTATACTACAATTATGTTAACAGGACGATTTTACGCTAAAAAAAAAAAAAAAATCTTACAGTACAGTCCTAATGGGGACCTAAGTATTTGAGCAGTAGCCGACCCCTGCTGACCTGTGGTGAAATGATGGAGAAATATTTTTGTCCAGACGGTCTCTGGTACAAGTAGTAGTAGTTTCCCGGCTTCTTGACGATGTTGCAGGCTGCGTGATGAAGATCTGCGTCCCTCTTCGCCTCTTCCAACACCTGCACACACAACCACACACATGAGACAGAGCCACCAGAATCAGTGTCTGTCTAATGGCTTCATCCTGCAGGAACTATACCAGCTTCGGTAATCATAAAGATACAAGCTTCTGCTCTCTGAATCAGAATCACTTGATGGCCAGGTTGAGAAAATGCTAAGGGCTGGGGAGTCAATCCAAATTTCATGAGTCGATTCAATTTAATTTCATAACCACGATTCAATATCGATCTACTGCATGGACACATATTGCTAGATTGTCACTTTAGAATAAATACAGCTCCATGTGTATTTGTAATTGTATCTGTGTAAGTGTAAGACGAGGGCTACACACAGAGAGGAGACAAGAATCCGAAGTATTCATTCTAGAAAAAAGTTTGAAATGCTGTTCATCTGCAGCTTTAAAAAAAAAAGATATCGTCACACCAGAAAAGATTGACATACTTTTGAATCAGCCTAAATTGAACCAGGACATAAAAAACATTTTTAAAGGAAAGAAAAAATGGACTACTGTTAGTCCGTTATTAAAATAACCATGAGCTGCAGTTCTGAGAGACTTGAGTTACTGAAATATAGCTAGTAGAGTCATGCCTCCGTTATCCTGATTGGCTGCAAGCTGTGACATCATCGCCGTCCCTGACTCCCCTCCAATCAGCTATAAATCAATGACGCTCATAGCTTAGCTTAGCTTAGCTTAGCTGGCCGATACCCGGCTAATGTCCAGTATAGCTTAATAAATGAACCCTCTAGACATATTCCTGTGTCAAGAGTGGTCATTTCCTCTACGTGGACACCTCATCTGAGCTGCCATTACACTTGCTCCATCACATACATGGAAAAGGAAAATATATATTTCTGTCAATATATTTACTATTTGCAATATCCAAAAATCTCATGGTAGACTGAGGCATTTTTGCTCCAAGAGAACGACCTCGAGACTCCCTTTTTTCTCTGCGCCGTAACTTATCGCAACTCCCCAGACACCTGTTGGCCTTCATAACACAATGAACAGACCATTCGCTGTATTCATCAAGTCTGTGTTCTCGTGAAGTGAATCTTCAGCTCAGCCTCTCAACTTCCAAGAATCCCTCCCCTCTCTTCCCATGACCAGCTGTTCCTCTCTATGATTGGACTCATTGCATGTCCACACCTTCCTGAATACTGTGTTGCGACAAGTCAAGAGTCTATCTCTCTGTGCGTTGATCTACCATACAAAACATGAAGTGTGTGACTGTATTCATCACACACTTCATGTTTTGAAGTGTCAGGGAGAGAGAAAAGGTTTTTATTAATGCCGAATTACCTCCAGTTAATCTAAGCACATTTCTTACATTTACTGGTGTCAGATTCTCCCCATGTTGTCCCTCCCTTTTCTTTCACTTCTTGCAATCTGAAGGTCTTTCAAATCTTACAATGTCACCCATACTTCTCTAAGTGGGACATTACTTTTTGAGGAGACAAACGCTCCAGCCTTACTCGCCACTTTTTCAAAGTATCACATTGGCTGGGAACATTGAAGATGGAGCCTGCCGTTGTTGTTGGTATCACATTTGGTTCGGACGGAGGAGCGCCTACCTTTCTGGCCTGTTCCTGGAGATATCTGATCTGGTCAGCAATGACTGTCAACTTGTTGCAGGCATTGGCTTTGATGAAGTCATCTCCCTGTAACACACAAACATGGATACTGTAATCAGCATGGCATACAGATGACGTCATCTTACTTTTGTATATGATGTGTCAGGATTTCCTGGAGGAAGAGATCTTGTATCTTAATGCAACAACTCTGGAATAAATAAAGGATAAATAAAAGTCGAAGCCCCCCGTTTCAATTTAGAGGCACAAGGTAAAGAACGAGACAGGCTGGCTCGGTCACCGCTGCATCCAGCCCTATACACTTTTGTGCCTGTGGCTCAATTCTTCAACTGTCCTCAACAACGTCCAACAGGATTTTCCTCAACAGGGGACAATAAAGGTTTCATTCATTCGTTTGTTTGTTTGTTCGTCCCCCTCCCCACTACAGGCCCATTCACACCTCATGTAAATTAAGGATACGCGTGGAGCGTTTCGCAAGTTTTCTCCGTCCATTACATACGTAAATTGACACAGATCTGGGGACCTTATGATTACGTGCAAACGGACGAAACGGAGCAATACTACCGGAAAATGTAGGGGCACTATTGAGCATAAATAGCTGTTTTTAGACACGGTAACGTAAAAGACGCACGGAGGTATGAAGGCGGCAAAGCGTGGAACGTATGGACGCATTACGTACATATTCGTACCACGGAATTCGTACCATGAATCGGCCTTGAGCCCGTCAATAATAATGCAGCTTGTGGCAAAAAATAAATAAAAATAAATCACAAATAAATAAATAAAACAAGACAGCGGACATGGTGAGAACAGTGTTACATACTTTTTGAACTTGCGAGGCCAGAGAGACCAGGTCTGATGGGTCAGCCACGCGGTTTGTGAGGTGTTGGTTGACCAACTCCAGACCACTGGGGGCTTTGCTGCTCTCCACCAGCCGTACTGTGGAACACAAAGATGCTAGCCTTCACTCGTATGTCCTGGAGCGAGCTAAAAAAAATTGATTTAAAACTGATTCTTGCTTAAAATGTAATGCATTGATTCAAGAAGAAACTGAATTTTAATTACCCACGCCCGCTCAAGCAGCGTCGCGGGTTCTAAACACCTCTCCAGCTATTCTGCAATGTCTCCTAGACTCCTAGCACCGAGCCCTATGGGAATTCCAATGCAAATATTCCAATCTTAGCAGCCTGTTTTAACCTATTTAAAGATCTTTCCTAATTTATTTTTTAATGTATATTGCCGGGATAATTATCGGTTCATTGAGTGAGGGGGGGTCATAATTTCACAAAAGCGTCAGATTTGGCGTTCATATTTTTAATTTCAGCTCCCATAGGATCCCATTAATTCTGACTCTGTCGTTGCCGCCCCTGGCGGACAGTACCACTGGAAGAAGTCGCGTGTGGGGCGTCTCTCTCTCATATACTGTATAGCTCTCTCTAAACTCTGACAGGACATGTAGAGTGTAGACTTCCTAATATTTTACCCCTCTCATTAATACAGATTTCTATCAGGGGTGTCAGTGATTAATAGATAATATAACCGATCATTACATCTTAATCCATTCATTTTTTTACCAAACAATTACAATCAATAATTTGTACTACAATATATTTGACGCATATGTCACTTGCATGCAAGGCTTGAAAACGAAATTATTTTTCAAACGTTCCGTTCTGAACGGTTCAGGTAGGCCTATGTTTAACGTTTTCGTTCTCTGAACCGTTCCGCATTTCATTTGTTCTTAAAGTTCAATATATTGTGCAATTTTAAGTTTAGATATTTATGAAACAAAATATATTTACGGCATTACATTCACTTCCTCGTTAAAAAAAAAAACGTTTTTGACCGGTTTTGTGGATTTCATAATGTTCCGTTTCTGTTCCGGAACAGTGGAAGAAAGCTTTTTTCGTTTCCGTTTCTCCTCCTCTTAAAATTCTGTAAAATTCTGTTCGTTTTCGGTTTCCGTTTTCGTTCCTTGAACCGGTTCGGAGCCCTGCTTGCATGGTGCATCAACTAAGAAAATATTTTCTCTTTAATCCATAGTTGGGTTCATAATACCTACAAGAGCACTATAGCATTAAAAACCATATCATAAACATTACCACAACTTAATTTTCTTAGTTTTAGTTGCTATATTGTTCATTTTGTTACTTGCCATCTCTGTTGATAACATATCCTGGTCCTGCCTTACATTGTACCACGCCATATTATCTAGAACCAGTAGTGGTAGTACCAAGAAAAAATAAGTTAATAATGATTAAACGACCGATAATATTTCAGTTAATAGATCCACGTAATCTAGTAACCGACTTAAAGTTACTCACCGAGTGCTCATATGTTCTTCTGGACCAATAGGCTGGCTGCTTCTTCTAGTTATTACAAAAGGAATGAGAAAATGGAACGAGTTGCACTGATTCATGCGTTTGTGGGTCACAGATCCGCACGAAAGCATTTGGGTGTTCAATAGCACCCCGCAAGTTACCACAATCCGTTTTAAATAACCCTGTAGGTGTGCGTTTCCCACCGAATTGCCAAAAACACATCGAACTAAATGACACCGGGCGTGACGTTCAGACACCGGAAGTACCTCAGGTCACTGATACAACAACAGAAAGAAATAAAGAAATCCGGAACAAAAGAAGGGAGATTAATTAAATCAGCAACTGTATGTTTAAATATAAACTAAACTTATTTTGGAAAGCAACAAAATTAGGACAGGCTTTCAGGAACCAATAGTTGTGAATAAAGAATTTACGATAATGCCATTGTTGAAACTAAAATCTGGTTGTTTGTTAGGGTTGCAACGATTAGTCGATTAATCGATCACTAATCGATTATAAAATTAATCGACAACGAATGCAATAATCGCCAAGGAGTTGAATCATTGTTATTTTCTTTTTTTTTGCTGACACCACCACCAATTTATCTACACAAATTTGATATTACGTCATAATTTCTGAAAATCCAGAATATGATTAATAAGTATTCAACATTATTGATAGAAAAAATATGAATATGAAGTAAACCATCAAAGCATTAGCATAACAATTAATTGTAATGAGTTTGTGTTGAATTGTAACTAAATTATTGTACATTTGTTGGCTGTCGTGAACCAAAATTGAGTACATTTCAAGTTAACAAGATTCATTTCTGAGTCGCTGTGAATATTTTGGGGAATTTATAAAAGGAAAAGAATAACCGATTAGTCGATTAATCGTTTCAATAATCGTCAACTAAACGACTGTTGAAATAGTTAGTTGCAGCCCTATTGCTCATCTTTCAAATTCAGGTTCTTACTTTCTATTTTCAAATTTCAAGTCTTAAGTCTCAAGTCCTTCTTGGGCAAGTCAAGTCAAGTCCCAAGTCAACTCCAAGTCAAGTCATCATTAACATGCTGTCATTTTTGCTCCAGAATCTGATTTTAATAAAGTCAAAAGCAAGCAATAGTTTTGCTTTTATAATAGCATCGTTTGATTTTTTTTTGCTACTGTAACGAAAGGCTGTCCCTCGTGGAGGAGCTGGGAATAGAGGAACCTACGTCGGCAATGGCTGAACTTAGCCATTGCCAAGGTTAGTTCGGACACTAAGGAGGCGTGTTTGCCGGTGGAGGACCGCCAACGGTGCCGGCCCAGAATGCACCGCGCGATTCATTTATAGGACTTTATTGCTGATCTGCTGCACAAGTGCACATAGCAGAGTTTGCAATGTATATCATAATATTGTCTTCTCTATGTATTTCCCGCATTGTCTTCCTAATGAAACAAGCCTGTGTGTAGAAAGTTTTAAACATAGGATGAGAATGATCGATCCTCGATTATGCACGTTAGTTCTCTGCTCAATTAGCCAGCCACTGGAAGTAGTCTGGCTGCTCCACACCGCAATGGCCTGAGTGGCTCAGTAGTAATATCCCAGCCTGCGAAGCTAAAAGTTCTAGGTTTGATTCCCGTCAGAAAGAACTTGGTTGCTCGTATCATTTCTTTTACAAGCAAACTGCGCTTTTACTGTTGATGTTTTTTTTTGTCGCAGAATGTTATTGTTGTCATGGTCTATTCGTTAATATCCTAGTCATTCTTAAATGACTAGGATGGTTCATGTTATATA
>OMKY01003797.1:4841-17777 GCA_900302395.1 Bregmaceros cantori
GGGCACAAAACACTGCCAATTCCTCACCCAATTCACTTCTGTATCATGTGGAGTTTATCTGAAGAAAATGCTCTCCATAATGGAACCTCTAATAGTGTCTGATCATCTTTACATTATATCCTGTTGCAATAATGCAAATTTCTTGGAAATTTTTAGCATCCAAAAGATTAAAAGGGTAAGTAATGTACTTCAAGGCAGTAGAAATGTTATTCATTGTGTGGAATTATATAGCCGGAATGTTAAAAAAGGTGACAATTATTGTAATTCATCCAGTCTGTCACTATAACCACGACATTCTGTAATTACACTTTGACTACAGTGCATCTATTTGTAACTACACAGGAGTGGCTGGCTTTCCTCCTCCTGACATCGTCAGATGTCAAGAGGAGGAGCCAACCACTCAGCATGAGACAGGTGTGGAACACAGATATCGAGTCATGAAAAGTTTCACACTTCGTTTTGGGGGTATAATTCCACTGCAATTACAGGGTAATTACCTCATGGCTGTGAAGTAATTACCCTTCAGACATGGAGATGGAGCTTGGACCCAGTTCATGGGTTTCAAATAACAAGGTTTTATTGAAATTGACGTTGAGTGCAAAAAACAAACAAACAAACTCATCAAGATCTGTGTGTTGCCCTAACAGCATGATATATTTATAGTCAGCAGAGGAGGACAAGCATATGAAATTGCATTAGACATGAAACATGATAATGACCTAGAAAACATGCCCTGTTTCAACTAGTATGACATGAACCAAGCACCTGTGTGACCATAAGCATGAATGCATTGATCTATTTCACATGACCTAATAGCACGTTGTAGTTACCTAATAACCAGTATCTGGTAATACCACGGTAATTATAACATGGTTATTATTATTAATATAAGGTAGCGTACCGTAAAAAAGAATAAAAGAGCTGTTGGTGGAGACAACAACAAGGTGCATAGAATAGCCGTTCCCCTGGAGAGTGGTTGGTGCTGCGACAGACACAGGCTGGGAAAACATGGCTCCAATTAGCCACGCTGGTGGCTAGCGTCTGGTGCCCGTGTGCGCTGGGAATGAGATCATGTTGTGGCTCTGACACTGTGGCCGTCTGCCAAACCACTATGCGCCACTGGCACGCACGCAGAGTGGAGTAACATAGACTCACTGAAGTGATACTGGGCAGCAAGAATAGCAAAACAGTAATAGTAAAATTAGCTGTTTTACATTTTTAAAAAATTTCTTATTTTTTTCCGGCGTCAGCGCCGTTTTTCCATCTTTATTTGTTAGGATCAGTCGGAAACTGCGTTGAAGAGATTGGGGGTAAACATTGCAGACAAGTCGACAAGCGTAGTCGAACCCGACATTGCGGACGCTGCGGTATACGCAGCGCCACTAACATGAATGGGGTCACGTTAGGTGCGTTGTCCATAACCACTCCGCTAACGCGGACCAAAAAAAAAAACTATTTACAGAGAACATGATTTTGATTAAAAAAAAAAAAAAAGTAGGCCTAATCGAAAAAAAATGATTGATTGGGAGCACAGTTATTTTTCTGTTAAATGACTCAACTTAAAGTTGATCGTCTCCAACCAAGAGTCGACTTGAGTCAAATGTATATGCTTTCTATTTATCTATGTTTTCTATGTATCTAAATTTGTATGGGTCGAAGACACAAATGTGGCACAGATCTTTCTGGCATAGTTGAGCCAAACGCAGACCATGAAAAATGAAAGGGAATCAATATCTAGCAATGAGCGTGACAGAGATTACTGGTTAAAAACATTCTAATGTTTTATCGGTTTAGTCCCATCTTTTATTTTTCACTCTGACCACCGAATGCTACCTGTGAAAAAAATAGTGATCTATAATTGGAAAAGAGATTAAATCAGTGTTATGGATATGTGACTTGTAGAGTCACGCCTCCGTTGTCCTGATTGGCTACAAGCTGTGACATCATCGGATGTCCCCTCCCAGTAGCTATAAATCAGTGATGCTTCCTCATGTGTGGTTTTTCGGCCATGTTTTCCTGCTTACCTCATAGCTTATGTCTAGAGGGTTCATTTATTAAGCTATACTGGACATTAGCCAGGTATCGGCTAGCTAAGCTAAGCTATGAGCTGAGCAGAAAACATGGCCAAAAAACCACACATGAGGAAGCCGATGAGAGGGCACATCCGATGATGTCACATCTTGTAGCCAATCAGGGCAATGGAGGCGTGACTCTACAAGTCACATATCCATAACAGCATGTACATTTGCTGTTAGTGAGTGTATAGGAAGTGTGATTACTTGTATTACTCCCAAATGATATTGAATTACAAATATAATTACAAATTGTTATCTGCTGATTGATTGACAGCACAAAGAGGTCCTTGGCTGAGTGGATGGGAAAAAACACTTTGAAAAATCAACAGGACATAAACATATTTATTTTTTGGGTGACATAGAATTCATGAAAAGACTTGCCATGTGAATCATTAACAAGGACTTCCAGAGTCTTACAATAGCATGCTTAGACTTATTGCCAAAGATGGAATTTTTCGAATGGAAAGAATGAAAAATGTTTTCTTGGCAACGTGTCTTTATCTTATAAGACGTTTCGATATATAGATTGTACAGAATATTTGACCTTCAGTCAGTGCTTACTCATGGCTCTCTTCTGTGCAGGTGCAAGGTGCGGTGAAACGGCAGTGGATGCAGTACAAGACCCAGTGGGGGCAGCGTCGGCGTGACCACTGCTCCATGCGCTCGACCTCATACACTGCCACATCCATCACAGAGGTGCCTGGCTTCATGTACCATCACGACGGAAACAGTGAACACTTGAATGGACGCCACTCTGAGGACTGCGAGTTAGTAACATCTTTCAAGACGGCCGAAGCTTACGCATGAGTGACAAAGTGGGTCTAGGCCACTGCCGCCTCCTAAGAAGAACGACAAAAGGAGTCCGGAGAAGAGCGTGTCAGAATGTGTCAGCACCTGAATGGATGGTGTATACTAGCACAGGTACTGCCAGAACAGGTGCTGACTGTCTGTAAGAGCTAAGAACAAGCAAAAGAAAAAGACCATTCATGCTGTTTTTGTTCAACGTTCATGTGATTCCAACTCCAAGTCTGAGACTGGCTCGGATCTTTGTAGTCTGGCTCAGAGTGGTTGTAAACGCTGGTACGGACCAGCTTTGAGCTGGTGTCGCCACACTGGAACCGCCTCCCAGTTAATTTTGACTGGTCAGCCGCACAGAATACTCAAGCTGGAGATTTCATCTAGACATGTTTGGGCTTGTCAGGTTGGAACTATAACTTTTAAGTTTGGGCACATCTCTGGTCAAACCTGGACTCACCTGGTTTATACTGGTTTGAATTGGTCTGTGGGTGATCTGTTCCAGCATCTAACTAGTTTTCCTAGGTGAAAAGGGCTCTAGCTGCGCAGTCACCTAACCTCGCTCCAACAAAGCTCTATTCCAGTGATGGTGAACATTCCGAGAAGTCTGTGTGGACCTTTAAGATAAATTATTTTGGATGTCTGAACATTCGCAGCATGGCCTTTAAAGGACCAATGCTGTGTGGCGCAGCACTGCAACTAGGTTGTTGGAGACTGGAGTGTTACATGTGGCAGAAAAATACTGTGATATGCGGCAGAGAAGGATAGTCGTTACTGTCTCAGGGCCACGGCAGAGGAACAGACGGGGCAAGGCTTATTGTGGCCTAATTCATGTTGACCAAAAAGTTGCACAGCAGGTCTTAGCCATGATTAAAACATACTTACCGAAAGAAATAATTACTATAACTCCTGTTGGTGGCAGTAGGAGAACAATGGTTGACTATTAGTTGCCACTATTCACTCGCCGCTATGGCGGACCCCTGTCGTAGTCAGGACACCCACCTTGGGCACGGTACATTTTTTGAAAGTATTTATTTAAAGAGCATCTCTTTTCCCAGCAGTGCTGCTATCGCAACATCAGACAATTGTATAGAACGCAGCACGAGCACAGTGCCCTATGGTTTGGAAATGTCGGAGGCAACTTTTGACTATCAAAACTGGGACAATCCCTTATCTTAAGTGACATTGGCGACCCTAATTGGTGCTAACGATGAACTCAGAAAAAATATATGTATTTGTATATTTGACATAGAAGATGTCTTAGTATGTCTCACACACTTATGACAACAACAATTAAAATATATGGTAAATTAATTGGCTCCTCATACCATGATTATTGAACAGATAGCCATGGCAAAATAAATTTATGCAAAAACCATAACCCTGTGTTCACATCGAATGCCAAAATTTGTTTACAAAGGACCAAAGATTGGTGCTCCCTTTTCCTTTACTCAAACACGGGTACTTTGTGTTTTATTAAAATGTGTCTAAATTACCCTAATATAATATAGAACATTTACCTGTCATATATTGTAGTGACGAGGCACTTATAGAATGTCCATGTTGATGCTCCATAAGCATAGGGACACTTCATAATACTGCAAAACATAATTCCTCTTCTCTTTTGCTCTTCCCTCATAACAAAAATAGCCAGCAAAAACATCCAAGTTGACTCAAGAAAAGTCAAGGTCAGTTGTGTATAAGTGAGTGTTAATATATATTTTAAAACCATATTTTATAAAGCCACCAGCATTGGCATTCACTTATTCACTAATGTTACTATGTTATGTTATTGGTCTTTTTTGAATATCCCTCTGTGTGTGTTATGCGGCGTCTTGCTGGCTTGCATCTGGCGTTTCACGCTACCACAAACTGTCCTTGTCACATCATCAGTGGGCAGGAATTCAGTTAGTTGCCTGGAGACAAAACTTGTGAGGCTCACTCATGTCTATATTATATCCAAAATAATACCATTCATGCCATTATTCTACAGAATTCTCTAACCAACTGCCACCTAGCCTCGCAAGCCATAACAAAGGACTCGTTCACACATCACACACACACGTCCTGTGAACTGTATGTGTGTTGTGTGAACGAGTAATTTGTTCTAGCTTGGCAGCAGCTTCCACAGCACCAGCATGTATATCTCAACTGTGAAGCACAAAGTTAATGAAAATCATACTTCAGACACTCAAATCTGCCTGGGCTGAAAAATTCTGTTTATTCTGCCCTCAAAGCCCAACGTCAAACCATGTTGAAGAGTCCCCCTTCTGTTAATATGCATGAGTTTGAAAGGTGGTTTTGTGCTTATGAAATTCTGGCTAGTTGCATTTCTAATTGAATATATCCGGTGTGAACATGGGGCTACACCCCATTAGTATTTAAACTTTTCTCGTCGTTACATACATTTACAAAGCTTTCTTTTCCTTGGTCCTTTCAACACCCTGTCAACTAACTATGAAAGATGCAGGACACATTTTTTTTCTAGATAGAGAGCAAATTCTAACATTCTTTCTTATTTATGGTGCATGACTGTTGCAGTTGCATAGCTTTATCTATGGGTTTCCAAAATGAGTTAGGCGTAGGCCTCGCTCAAACTCAAAATGTGTGGTCTCTGCACACCGATTGGCCCGTCGTTTCTGCACCTTTACCATAAAGGGGTTTGTTCAAACTGAGGTGTAGGGCACACATGTTCAAACATCACCCCAGTTCTCCGCCTCAGAGGGGCGGTGTCACACACACCGCATGCAACGCCTTTCATGGCTGACGACACACAGTGCGTTACATCAACCAACGAACAACGCCTGCCGCTGGAACGCCTGCCGCTGGAACACCTGCGTCAGGCGTGCACCTGCGCAATTTTGGAATCACCTGTCGTTTGTGCATTCCATTTCTGTGTGTGTGTATTTGTGTGTGTGTGCATGTCATGCGTCAAACAATGTCTTGTTTCAAGAGCATACCGCTTAGCCTATTAGGCGCTTCATTTCCAGAGGTGTGTCGGCATGTTCCAATCACATGCAAGTATATTCACGGTATGTAAACAGCTGATTAGTTGTTTTACGGAACCCGCATATGCACACGCAAATACATACACACGCACACACACACAGGGAGGGGGAGAGAGGAAAGACATTTCATTTGGGCACGGTGTGGCATAATGGAATGTAGATACTGTATTATGTCCGTGTGTCTCCCTCTCCTCCACTCTACACACACACGCGCGCCCGCTCGCATCTTGTGATCAGCTGCTCTTTCGTGGTGATACCAGATAAATGTTCATGGAACTTTCATTTTCTGCGCTTTCTATTATTATTTGCTCACATTTTCGTCTGTGCGGAGTGAAACAGGGTCAGAAGCTTGCGCGCCCCAGCGCCACCCCGATTTGATACAAATATTTACAATGTTTGTATTAATTTATTTTAGGGCCGATTCTTAATCCACAAATGTTACTTCTCCCCCTGCCGAAACCACTCCCCGGTCGTGTCCTGCTTGCTGTGATGTGGCGGGGCGAGTTGAGTATTGCATCGGTTTGGACGCGAGGCGTAGTGGGCGGGTGGCAGAAGCGAGGCTCAGAATCTGCTGCGGCGCTGGGACTGCCCTCCTAGGCGGATCAGGCGGGTAGCAGAGGAGCAGTCTGCGGTTCGCCTCTGCTACTCGCCTGCTACGCCTCGCGTCCAAACCGACAGCTAGAGCCGGCTGTTTGAACGAGGCCATTGACATACACAGGTGCATGATTTTAATTTAATTGTGAAGATGAAGTGAACGTTATAAGTGGTTCCTTGCCTCCAGAAAAGTGAGTTTTCAGCATCTTCCATTGTTGATTGAACACAGGGTGTTGTACATTATTTAAAATTGTAAGTAGTTGGAATAGAAACTACTGCTGTGTCACACCTTTCTAAAATTCAAACTGGCGCAGACAAACGTAGGAGTAAATGGCAAGAAAATGTATCTATTGAAATAAATCAATAGAAAAATCACCAATCAATCATGAAAAAACACCATACATCAATAACATCAATGACATTAATGTATTGTATAATTGGACTTTGGACCATTTTCAGCTTTATTCAGAATTAGCTGGAAAGGGGCAAAGAGGGGGCAGGAGACATGCGAAAAAATTTAATTCCCCTATTGCTCACCTGAGCTGTGTTGGCTGGGGTATACGCTCTCAAGAATGCTTTCTAGCCCTTTTCCTTTCCATTAATTAACACCAAAACATGTTGAATGTTCTTCATTGCATAAATTCTCGTCTTTTGTCGCTAATGATATCAGTGTTTTTGCGGCCTGGTCTTTTGTGGTTAATAGTTTGAATTGAAAAACTGGAAAGTGCTGTTGATGTGTCTTGATATGTATTTGGATCGATCCTAATTGACCCATACAGCAGGTGTCATCACTAAATAATTGGCACATGAATTGGAACTATATCTGCTCCACAGCCAAGTATTACCAGACTGAAAAAAGGGTTTCAGCCATGCCGGTTACTATTTTCTTTTATTTGACGTCAAACCACACATGTGTCCAGAAGTCTTCATCAACAACCTCTGGAAACGTCCATTCGTCCAAACGGCCTTATTGAATACAAAAGCATGCATTTAGTTACAAATGCATGCTTGTCATTGCCACGCTCAGAACCGACACTGCTATTCCTAAGGCCTATATTATATTGATATGGAACCACATGGGAAGAGTAGCTAAATAGACCCCATTCAACGTGATAACCACCCTAAAATAATGATAATCATATTAACACTTTCAGTGTCAACGATTTTAACACAAAAAAAAATGGTGTCCAAATATTCTCTCTCTTTTCTTTCTTTTTAATAAAACATTGTGATTACAATCTTCTGCATCCTAAAAGTATAATTATGTACACTTTAAATAATTAATAATAATTAAAATAATAGCACCAGCAAATCTGAACCAAGTACTAAGCAGGAAATGATATTGTGGGTGGTTGGAGGAATGATCTCCATTTTTGGTTGCCACAGTGCTGATCATTGGTCGACCATGAGGCAGGCATCAATCTATCTCGGTAGATTTCTTTTTTGCTGAAGACTTCCAGTCTTTCAAAAAACATGTGGGGGGACTTCAAATTGAAAATAAAATAAAATCATGATATTACGTGTTGTGATTCCCGCTTCTGCCCTCAGATTCTCTTCGGCAGGTGTGGCCATGTGGCAGCCAACGGACCGGTCCACTGATCTTCTCATCCACTATAGTATGCACCTGTGAGATATTGTTGACTCGTGGGCTTGTTTAAAATCCCAACACGTAATGACGTCTTTATATCTTAAATATTAAAACAAAGGCAATTGCATTCCATGCATTTTGTTCCAATTAAATGCATATTTTCTGAGCGTTTCTGAGAGACATGAATGTTTTTTGCTATTACCACAATCACACGCACAGATATCATAAGACACAAAGACCCTCATCCCTAGATATAGAGACACAATTTCATACACACACTGTCACACACACACTCAGATGTGCACTCAGACCCACACAGACACAAACACACACACACACACACACAAATAGAGATGCACACGCAGAGACACAAACAGCCAACCAAATAAACAAGCAAACCCGATCAAGGACTGTCCACATGTGAAGCCTGTAACAATAAACCTAAAGCTTTATTGTTCATTGCCCTCACAACAGCAGTATATTTTATTTTCTGGGAGTTATGTTGTCTTTATCTAGTCCCCCCCCTCCATCTCTGCCTTCTTCCCTCCCTCCCTACCAGTACACCTCTAACCCCCTCTAGATGTGTTCACTAACCTAGCTTGATTTACAGGCAGCTGTACAGGCATCACATTACACCTAAAGCACTTAGGCCCCCCCAAGACAAGGGAGTGACAGGGTGCTGAAGATAGTGTCTCATAAGGCCGCGGTATAGTTTTTGTTCCTATGCTTTTAGAGGATCACTCTGCTTTTAGGGCTCACGTTAACATACAGACAGTGTATATGGTTCCCAGACCCAGAGTTCCAGAGTTCAGACCAGACACTATTTATTCAGGAGGTCCTCAAAGCATTCAACGCGGAAGATTCCAAAAGGGGCAAAGGGTCAAAATACAAAGGAAACATGCCCCCTTGTGGATTTTCCTCTATATTTGGCTAACCCTGTTTCCATCCGAAGAATCAGCAAGTGCAGAATTGTGCCATCAGCAGATAGGACAAAGTCAAATCATGTGCGTTAAGTGGTTGATTCAAGTGGTAGTGGCGCCATCTGCATGACACTGAAATTAGAAATTACAGAGCTGAAAAGGATAAAGGTTGTTTCACAGTCGATTCGTGATGAAACCCTGCGCGTGTCCAACTCCACCCAATGCAGGAGGAGAGGCGTCCCTAAGACGTGTCAAAAAATATAGATAGGTAAATAAATAAGGTAGATTGCCCTAATGTGGGCCACTGCCCAATGTGGGACCCCTTAGCCACTTTGGCTCTAGCTCCTCCCTAAACTAATCGATGTCAGCGAAACTACGGTAAAAGCAAATTATGGTAATGTTTCTAGCATTAAGTTAAACTGTTCATTTTACGGTCCTACATTAGACAACCAATTGCCCCACATTAGGAAGTTGCAAATAATGGCCCAAATTAGAGCAATCCACTCTAGATGTAGCTATCATTAGGAAAGAAAAATAGACGTTTGGACATAGCAACAATCATAGCAATCATGACAATATACAAAATGTATTATTAAGAAAAGAAAAGGCATAACTGAATTGAATTTGAAATGAGATATAACTGATAATACATACAGAAGCCTATACTCTGGACCATCTTGATCCACTTACAAAAAAATACCACCTTTCACATCTCATTGGGCTAATCTAATTCTTCAGGCCAACAGCCCAACGTTGCACACATTATCAATCAATCAATCAATCAAATATACTTTATTGTCCCAGAAGGGAAATTTGTATTGGGCAGTGTGCACTATAGACATCAACATACAACATGTAGCACATTACATAAACACCAAATGCAGCACAACCACTTCGGCAATCTCAAATGCTGAAATGATACATTACAGTGTAGACCACACAATGAAGATAATAAAATAACTCAATAAGACAGGATACGAAGACTGATAAAATAAGTGAGCTTAATAAAGGAAGAAAGAATTGATAAAAACACATCAGCGTAAAAACGAGTGCTGGAGTCTTTTTGTTCTGCAGCGCAATGTTTTGTAGCGCCTGCCTGAAGGGAGCACCTCGTATTCAGAAAATAAAATATGAGTGGGTTCCTCTAATACTCTAAAAGTTTGTTCATATGTTGCCTGGAGAGGAGGCGAGTCTCTCCTTCCAATGACCTTTAGGGCTCTATTCACACATCTGGTCAATTTGTTTTTGTGTTGGACTCCAAGGGTTCCGAACCAAGCAGCCATACCATATCTAACAATACTGCCAAATATTGAGTCATAAAAGATTGACATGACTGGCTCACTCACACCAAACTTCTTAAAAAGTGCATACGTTGTGCAAGTTTTGCACACAAGTGATCAATGTGCATATTCCATTTGGGACTTTTGTCCATACGGATACCAAGGTACTTGTATGGGTCGACCCGCTCAATTTCAGTTTCCCCCAGAAGCACCGGGTCATGGTTACAGACTCCTTTTGGGTCAAAAATCATCTCCTTTGTTTTTGCAGGATTCAGCATTAGGTGGTTTGTCTCACTCCATTTTTTAAAATCATGTATTTATGTAAAATAGTTCACAGGGCAGTCAGATCCGCTTAGCGAGCTGACTATAACCGTATCATCAGAGAATTTAAAGATATAGTTGTTAGACTGCTTGCTCCTGCAGTCATTGGTGTACAGCGTGAATAAGAATGGTGAGCTGAATCCACCTTGAGGAACCCTCTTGCTCCCTAATTTGGGATTAGAAAGAGCCTCATTGATTTTGTCCCGCTGTGATCTGTTGATCAGGAGGGAGTAAAACCACCTAATAATGAAATTGTTTACACTCATGAGGGACTGTTCTGCTTTAACAAGCAGAACAGGACAAATGGTGTCAAATGCTGAGCTGAAGTCGGCAAAGAGAACACAAGCATATGAATTTGGTTTCTCTATGTGCTTGCTTATTATGTGTGTGATGCTCACAACTGCATCTTCTGTGCTGCGCCCAGCCCTGTATGCAAACTGAAGTGGATCCAGGGAATCCTCTACCTGGTCCATTAGCAAATTGACAATGATTTTTTCAAAACATTTCATAATGCTACAGGTTAGGGCAATGGGTCGGAAGTCCTTATCCGCAGTGGGACATGACACTTTTGGGACTGGGATATTTATAGATTTTTTTCCACAGGTCCGGGACCACACTACTGTCCAGTGACCGCTGAAATAAAGGGCACCAGGCTGCTGTTAGCTCATCTGAGCACTTCTTTAGCAGTTCTGTGGAAATAACATCTGGAACCCATTGACTTTTTATTATTAACTCTACTGAGCACCTGTCGAACGTGGCGGGGATCAATGTGGATGTGTTCAATGTTGCACACATTAAAATCAGTATTAAAATCAACATCAAGATCAACAGACATATTTTTGGCATTGTGGCGTAAAAAGAAGTCATTCAGTTCATTAGCTTTGCCTAGCTCATCCATAGTCATGAATGTGCAGCGCTTGCTGCCTGTATTTGTTATTTTTTTCATATGGTCCCAAAGACCTTTCGTGTTTCGGGTACCAATGCTGGCCTCAAGTGCGGCACGATGCTTTCTCCTGGCCTCCGCTAGCATCTGGTTGATATTCTTCTGGGCCTCTACCAAACCCACCCTATCTCCTGCTTTAAATGCAGCCTTTTTCCGATTAATACAACCTTTAACCAGGCTTGCTTTTTGGGAAGTGCGTTATAGGTTTTTGGGGAACCACCGTGTTGACACAGAAATTGGTGTAATCCGAAATCGTCTATATTCTCAATATTTCATAAATATTGCCATCATTATTCCCCAAAAGGCAGACTGGGGCGTTGCGAGTTACGTTTGTGTTATACCGTTACCATTACCTATCCACATGGTGCCTTGTGGCACATAAAGCCTTCACAAACTACTTCCATTTCTCCCAGCCAGCTGCTACAATTTTCACTTTACCTGTCCACCCTGTCCACCAGCCTCTTTTCTCTCTATTTAACAGTTTGCCTCTTCGGTTTTACCTTTCTGCCCTATGGTGCTCAGATCATAGATATGTTGCAGTCATTAGCCCAATTTGCACTGCCATTGAATTACATGGGGACCTCTGGTAATTCACAATTACCCCCTCATGTCTGTGTTATTTGGTCGCAAATTATGACATCATTAGTAAAAGCCTGCCTTTTGCTCAATTTAAAAGACATTATGACGCATGTGCCGTATTTTTGCTTGCCCACACCTGTACACACGTACACAGACTTCACTCTCACAAACGTGTACTAACAAAGTTAAGCAAATTCAGAATTCGAACCATTGTGGTGTCTCGCCGAATCACAGTAGGTAACTCACAGTGGGAATACTACTTCGCAAATCACTGACACTGCGCATTCAAACGTCAAATGAAACTCAAACGTCCTCCGCAATGATTCCGAATTACCAGGGGTCCCTAGGTAATAAAAGTCCAGTGTGAATTAGGCTATTGTCACAGCGCTATTATAGAAATATTGTTGTGGGAGAGATTTTCTAGTTAATTCCCCTATCAGTCAAATCTCGCGGGAGTTCCGACGGCAGCTGTCGCGAGATGTCCATGTAGGAGCAACGCTTGGGTGAATGGACGATGGCACAAATAAGGAAGACTCCTCTGTCCCCTGACGTTCCCCAGCCAATTCCCAAACCATCTCCTGGACCATCATCTGTACCAGCTCCCGAGCCAGCGCCAGAACCAATTCCTGTAGCAGCTCCCGAGCCAGCGCCAGAACCAATTCCTGTAGCAGCTCCCGAGCCAGCACCAGAACCAATTCTTGAACCAACTCCTGAGCCAATCCTAGAACTAGCTCCTGCACCAGCTCTTCAACCAACTCCAGAACCAGCTCCTGAACCAACCCTAGAACTGGCTCTCACACCAGTACCAAAGCCAGTCCCAGAACCAGTTCCTG
>OMKY01003891.1:1755-13262 GCA_900302395.1 Bregmaceros cantori
CATTCAGTGCCACAGTCCCTCCATGGTTAGAGTCATCTGGGGCGACCGCCCACCAGGGTTCCTACAGCTTAACTCATCCAGTTCAAATTCTGCACATCCCAGTGCCAGGTTGTTGTTTTTAACGTGTTTTTAAAGACCCATAGAAAATTAAGTTCTGTGTCCTTGTCAATAAAACAGACTTTCCTTGATTTGAAAACAAAAAAGTGTAGTTTCTTTAGGTATAGCCTATTATCAACAATGACTAAACCGTTCATTTGCTGGTTAAGAAGAACCAAGTTTGACTATTTCAAATATCAAAGATTATAATATTAACGTTCATATTTTGGGGATTTGGATTTTTTTTCTTAACACACAAGGACACTTCACAAGGAAGCAGAAGAGCAGTTACTACAAAAACACGAAAAAAAAATCCAGTTATAAAAGTCAAAAGTGAGTAGGCTTACTGAAACAGGTGGGGGTTTAAGTCTGGATTTGAAGAGGGGTAGAGAGTCAATACTGCGGATGTCGAGGCTGATTAGTTGATTCATTGCTTCAATATAAAAATAAAATAATTAAAATAATTGTTGGTTGCAGTACTAATATGCTCCAATGTAAAAAAACACAAACCACGGAGGAATTGCCTGCATGTGGGGGTCAACAAAGAGGGCGTCCCATACTGGCTACAGGACGTCCCGAAGAACGACCCAGGAACAGGAGACCACTGGGCCAGATGTGGCAGCTGGAAGGCAGCGACGCAGGGGTTTGAGGGAATGGCCGTCACCAGACCGCAGCATCCAATATGAGCCAAGTCGCTATGACGATATGCTAATGCATTATTTGATGTGGTTAACTAGAAACACGCGCTGGCATCGTGTTCAAAAGATGTTCCTTCTGAGGCCACCAGAGTTTAAGCCCCAGTCAGGTCCAAAACCAGACCAAACAGAAGAAAAATGGAAGCCATTATGGAAATGTCGGCCTTATGACCTTGGAGGTGACTACATTATGACCCGAAGGAGTGGGGGAGTGAACGGTAGAGGGGGAAGGGAAGATGTGGGAGTGTTGAGGGGGGAGAGAGCTGTAGATTGATAAAAACACTACTATTCGCTTGGTGTGCATTTTGTGTGTTTTGTGTCCGCGTACCGCCGCCCACTACCAGACTTTATATACATACGTACAGGCACCGGAAGTGACTAACAGAAGTGCAGGACAAAATTACTCCCCCCGGTGTTTCACATGTAAACTGATGGATATTTGCATCTGGACTTGAAAGTGTTTGTGGCTGTGGGAGAAGAGATTTGGTATTTAAGGCGTGACACGTCCACAGGTAGCGTAGGCCGAGGCTGCGGAGCTGAGGTGAATATATAGATTCTACTGACCGCCGTCTAGTCTGACTTCCACTCAATTGACACATTGTCTCTAGTCCATGTGCTGCGGGGGCCGGGATTTACCACTTTTTAAAATCGGTATCACCTAGGGGTCAAGGGTCATGACAAAAAGGGGACTGGACGCGCCATATACATATTTCATTCGTATACATATTTAATGTATGAAACTTTGATTTCTGATTTTTGAAGAAAGCAATTGAAAACACATTAGAGGAAACTGCACCCCTTTGAAGAATGAAGAGGGTTCACTTTTGCGATTTATATAATTATAATATAATAAATGTATAACGTCATCATTTGCATTCAATATATTCAAATATGCAACACATTTGTAACACAACCACAGCGACTCTTAGTGCCGCCATACTAAATCAGTTAGTACAACGTTGATGTACTGCAACTATCCTCGAAAACAGCAAAATCCGGGGGCGTGCAGTGGCCAAGCGGTTAGCAAACGCGTCCCCCGACCACAGGTCGAGCAGCGCCGCAGGTTCGAATCCCCTGTCCGGCATTTCTGCAATGTCTCCCCCAACTCTTCATCCCGGTTTCCGATTAATCCTGTCGCTATCTCTCTCAATAAAGAATGAAAAATGGCGCTTGCGCCCAAAAAATAACTTAAAAAAAAAGAAAACAGCAAAATCCAATTTGACAATTTTTTTTAAAAAGTGTGAAAAATATCCTACGACAAAGTAATCTGACTTTTGATGAAATTACTTAACGTTCGGCTAACTTGATGCAATGGCCCACAACACAGGACAGGAGCACTGTCCCAGACCACATGTCAGCATAAACGTATCTATCTGCTTCCTGACGGAGCCAAAGGATTACATTCAAATATTTTTACAAGCATGCTGAGAGTACTCGGACGTCATCCAGTTAAGCCACAGTGGATGTGATACTCTGGGAAGGCTGACGCCTGTGATCGGGATAAGGAGAATGTCTCAGAGTAAAGGACGGGGCTAGAGGAAACGAAATCTGCAACTAACAATCCTTTTCATCATCCGTTAAATCGGCCATTTTTACAGATGATTTGGCAAAGAATCTGTACATTTTTCCTTTAAGATATAAACAATCATTTTTCCAGACCATTTGAACCATTTTCATCATTATTCAGTAAAGTAAAGGTGTGGCAAACTCAAAGTTTCAAAGTCTCCACGTATATGTCAATATATGTGTTACCTGACTGAGCTACCTTGGTGTGCTAGTCAGAACAATTATTGACCTGAAATTGATTAACATTGCATATTAATATTGCATATTAATATTTTGTCATTAGACACCCATTAACATGAATAGGGGCATGTTAGGTGCGGTGTCCAGAACCACTCCACCATCAACACCCATTTTCCTTTTCATTTCAGCTGCATTTTGGCTGTGATCATGCGCTTGGGTTGCGTAGGGTGCATTTTTCAATGAACTTTGATATCACAAATGTTTTTATATAAATCATATCTTATATGATTTTATTAAAGATTCCACAAATGGTGCAGATCATTTTATATCTTTTGTTACGAGGACTCAATGAGTCTATCACTTATTAAATCAATTGAGGATTCAATAATCTAGAGCTGCAACTAACGATTATTTTGATAATTGATTAATCGGCCCTCTTTTCTGACGATTAATCCATTAATCTGTTCATTTTAAAATTTGAAATCGGAACATTTGTATTTTCTGAAAAAAAATTTTTTTTTTTGCTTTATTCAGGATTAGCTGGAGAAAGGGTGAAGAAGGGGGAGGAGACATGAGAAACCCACGATTCTGTGTGCCACACATAAGGCATGTGTGTGCTTCGTAGTGCGCTCAATCTTAACAGACTGAGCTACTGTGGCGCACAAAATTATTAACCTGAAACATTGTTTCTATTGCAAACGAACAATATACTCAACACGTTTAAGCAGAAGTGACCAAATCATTTATGTCGATTAATCGATTATCAAATTAGTTGCCGATTAATTCAATAATCGATTATCATCGATTAATCGGTTGCAGCTCTACTGTAGTCAATTATCGATTCATTCTTTGCAGCTTTGGAGGAAACAGAAAAGTGTGTCTACAGCAGCAGCAGTGTAGGGGAGGTGGTGTGTGTATAAATCTGGTCTTAGGAGGAGTCTGGATTAGCTGCTGTGTAGTAGAAGACTATGGGTGGTGGCAGGTTTACTTAGAGAGGGATCAGCCGGTTGGTGGGTTCAACACCGACCCCAAGGAGTGTGCCGGATGTACAAGTTAATAACTGGTCCCCATTGTTCATAAAAACATTACTGTCCCCAATCTACCGATTTTATTTATTTTATAAGTTTCGTAACTTTTGTTTACAAAGTTGTTTTTATTGAAGAAAAAAAAATTCAAGTTACTTTTTTCCGGCATTCTTACATCAGTTTTTCATCTTTATTGGATAGGATTAGTGGGAAACTGGATTGCAGAGATCGGGGGTAGACATCGCAGACAAGCCGATGAGGGGAGGAGAACTCGCGGCACTACAGATTGTATTGCTGTGATGGAAACCACAGCGGCATTGGACGTGCAGCATATGACCTAAGGGGAAGCGACCTCGTGGCGCTGCGTGTGCTGTGATCTAAGCCACAGCAATAAAGCTATGTATGCCGCTATTAATCTGGTAAAATAATATTTATTTCCTAGCATAAAAAAAGCTTTAAAAAATACTTTCAGCACGCAGACAACAGAAACAAGAGGCACATTTTTCTGAGGCACTTCTTGCTCTTGAACTTGCAAATGTCACCTTCAATAAACGACTTCGGGGGGTACTTCCAGTTACATTCGTACTCGGAACGTCACGTCCGGTGCCATTCATTTCGACGTGTTTTGGACTATTTTTCAACATGTCTATTCGATAGGTACACGCACCGTATCATTTAAAATGGATGGTGGTAACTAGAGGTGTGCTATTCCACACCCAAATGCTCTTGTGCGGATCTGTGACCTATAAACGCATGATTTAATAATCAGTGCAACTCGTTCCTTTGTCTCATTCCTTTTGTAATTACTAGTAGAAGCAGCCAGCCTATTGGTCCAGAAGAACATGTGACCACTCGGTGAGTAACTTCAAATCGGATTTTGACTGTATTTCATCAATATTTATACAAAATTGTGAACGAAGCAAGGGGGGACGATGTGTAACTGGTCACAGACCAACATCTCGTGGTCGGATTTTGTACTGGTGTGTGTTTTGTATGCTCGGACCTCGGTCCAGTACCAGAGTTGACATAGGCAACAATAAGGCACCGGAAGTGACCAACAGAACGGCGGGACAAAATTACTCCCCACAGTGTTTCGCAGTGTTTTAAATTGAAGCCCAGATCTACAATCGTACAATGTATATTGCGATACATTTGTTGGCCGTATCACGCAGCCCTAGCTAAAACTGCTTTTCCATTTTAAAAATTGACCAGTAAACGTTAGCAGGAAACTCCGCGTTCAGCGTTCCAATCACACCGAAATAGGTATAACAATAAAACCAGGCATACAATAGGACTACAGTCTGCTAATAAAAATATGACCTCATCATTAGAATATAGCGTTGGTGAAAGCCCCGCTATAATAACCAGAGGGGTCGATGCAACTCACCCAGGACGCAGCCATACAGTCATGCACCCTCCCCCCCCCCTGTAGGCTGGTATGTGAAGCGCGTGTCAGAGGACACTATAAGAGTCCTGGCATTACTGCATAATTACAGCACATGTGTTTTACTTTATATTTAGGCCCCGGCGCCATTCAAGTTACTACACTCGGCACAATGCTAATTATTTGTTGGGGGGGGGGGATGCGAGAAAAAGGCCCAGGAGGTTGCTATGACGACCACGTCAACAGCAACATGGCGGTTGGTGTTTTTGGTCACGGTATGCGTTCATTAAACTATACATTGGTCGCTATACAATTTATTTTACGAGGTGCCTGTGGAGGCTGCAGGTGAAGTTTGTAATTTTCCCTCCCATCTTGGGTAATTTATTACCGCACGGATCTCGCCTCGTGCAGCATCTTTAGAAAAAAAATAAAATAAAAATAAGTATCTGTTATGTATAGTATATGTGTGCGTCTCTTTCTCTGTGTGGATGTGTCTGTATGTCTTACTCTGTCTCTCTATGTGTGCATGTGTGAGTCGGAGTGTCTCTGTGTGTGTGTCTCTCAGTGTGTCCGTGTCTCTCAAAAATAATAACTATAGTCCTTAACATAATAATTTCATGTTGAACCTTGTGGCTTGTCAACACTAAGTTAAATGATTTTGTAGCGTTACGAGACACATATTTGACAAGAGACAATACACAAGACTTAGTTCAGGAGAATGAGACAAAATGGAAAAAAATAGACAGTTACAAAATATGCCAATCGTCTTAAAATGCACGACCCCAGCGTGGAGGACATCTGCCATTACATTTTAAAGTGAACAAAGGTTGTAAGTTTGCAAGACTGTACATGGCTGGACAAGAAACATATTGCAAGGTGTTGTGGCACGAGATCTTACATTCTGGAGGTGGATGCAGGAGTCAGTGGGAGAACCCCTGCTAATACTAGTTTTTCTTCGCATGCCACAGCGCTGCGGATCCACATCACCATGAAAGACTAAGACGTGATAATTCCATGATGATATTATTTTAATATTATAAATTGGGAAACAATGCCTCGCACTATGGATTGAATCCTAATCGCTGACGTGGGCAATCTTTCCACAAAACAGGAATCAAATTCGAATGATCTAAATCAACAAAATCAGGTAAAAGTGAAAAGTCTTTTGAAAAAAAAATTCAGCCTCTGTTCTAATCTTGAAGTTCGTACTGAATACTCAGCCCAGTGGGAAACGCAAGAATGACAACAATGAAATAATTTAATTTCATTGTGATAAATATGCCAGGAAAGGGGGGGGGTGTCATTAGCAGAGTGGTTATGGACAATACCCAATACATTCAAATCATGTTAATGGAACTGTGTCTAACGGCGTGTCTAATGGCGAACTGTAACGTCTAGCGGCGTGAGTTATCCTCCCCTCGTCGGCTTGTCTGCGATGTCAAGCCCCGATCTCTCCAACATAATCTCTGACTAACTCCATCTAATACACATGAGAAACTGCGCTGATGGCGGAAAACAAAACATAAACTCATATATAAAAATATATCAGACAAATATATCAGTTCCTCGCCCTTGATGAAACCTACACCCACGTGACTCAGTAACACTACAGCAGACGGTCCAGCGGCGCCCCCTCTCTACAGCAAAGATTATTGTCTTTCTCAATGAGTCTCAGATGCAGGCTGTCGCTGCGAGCTTTAACAGTGTTTATTAAACAGCTCTTCTCATCAGCTACAGCTCTTCTCATCAGCTACTTAGACTAGAGCTGGCAGCCATGACGGACACAGCGTTAATGACCACAGATCATCATTAATAAGCACACAGACACCAGCTGCCAGTGTTAATAACCACCAACATTAATTACTCACATTACAGGCAGCTTGTTGGAGACAAAGAAAATATGACCTCATTAAAGGGGCTCATTTAAAGGGTCATTATGGACACCACCCCCATTCATGTTAACAGCACTGTGTCTACCGCATTGGCCGCAGGGGACGATTCGGGACGGTTCAAAATGTTTTTCGGGACGGTTGTGAAAAAAGTTAATTTTAACCCCTGCCGCGCTGTCTACCAAGCCAGATACAACGCATCGTCCACCCTTCGCACATCGCTAGATGTTGCATTGGGTCCGGTATAACCAGGGTCGAAAAAAAGTGTCAAAAAGTGTCAATGGTGTTATCCAATCACAGTGTGTAGGTGGGACAAGCGGCTTGGGGGCGTGGCAAACTCCGCCCACGTCTCGCATCGTCTATACCAAACTCCGCCCATGTTTCGATTCAAATAATTTGATTGGTCTGCCCGTATACGGGATTCGTCTGCCTGATTTTCCCAGACCCAATGCAACGATGCGTTGGTTCTGGCTCGCCAGGCTATAAAAAAGGTAGTGTAGAAGATTTAATTCAATATGTTTCCTCCACAAATATGTTTCCTCCACAAAAATGCTACTCAAAGTGGGTCAACCTCACGTTGAAGGTGAATTTTCTCAAAACCAGGGATTGAAAACGAAATTATTTTTAAAACGTTCAGAACGGTTCAGGTAGGTCGATATTTAACGTTTTCGTTCTCAGAACCGTTCCATCACCAAAATATTGGTCCTGAACCGGTTCGGAACACAAACATTTTGTTCGTTCTTAAAGTTCCTTTTATTGTGCAGGTTTAAGTTTAGATATCGTTTTTATAGAAAATATTTTTGTTGGACATTCAAACTTCAGAGCAACTGTATTACAGTCATTAAATTTAAAATAGTCTCCCAGACATAGGATATGTTAAAATATATAGAGAACAGAAAAAAACGTTTTTATCCGGTTTTGTGGATTTCATAATGTTACGTTTCTGTTCCGGAACATTTGAAGAAATCTTTTTTCGTTTCCGTTTCCGCTCCTCGTGAAATTCCGTAAAATTCCGCCCGGTTTCGGTTTTCGTTTCCGTTCCTTGAACCGGTTCGGAGCCCATCGCTGCCGCCTACTGGACGCTCCATGGGACAGGAGTTACTACAACAGGAGTTGAGATCTGGAGGGTCTGTGTCTCTTTCCGTCTTAACGTGGACACAGGTACTAACAGCAAGAAGAAGAAGAGGTTAGGAAGGCCGGGGTCTCAGGGGTGACTGGGAGTAACGAGGTGAGATCCAACGCAGGTGCAGTATGTGTGTGCGTGCGTGGGTGACTGGAGAGTGGTTTCGGGGGCGCCGTGTTTGAAAGAGGAAAGTCGTTAGTAAGAATCAGGAGTGACAAAGCCTTTACTCTTTTCGTGAGCCGCTCCGTACGTACGCCTCGACCGATCACATAGCAACGGTTAAGATAAAAAGCCCACAGTTGCATCGACCTGGGGCAGGCTGTAACTAGATCCACGTTCTACGGAGCCAGAAAGAGTGGGGGGAAAAAATAAAAGTGAAAGTGAGAGTGTATACCGGGAGTAGAAATGTGCGTGAATGGGGGGTGCCAGGGGCTGGCATTGTTTTATTCCGAGAGCTGTTTCATTTCATGAGGTGGAATGACGAAGCGGGTCTGTTCCGGAGCGACCTGCGTGACAGTTTCCATGATGCATTTACAGGAAAAACACGTCAGATGGTACAAAGCTTTGCCGACAAAAACTATATACGTTCGGTCCGTGCCGCTGCTGGGCCGAGTTTACACAGCGTTTGGAAGGCGCGCTACGCTTGGCCGGACCCCAAGGAAAGGATTAAAAAAAAGAGCCCAATAAATCATGTTTTTCTGACACAAATTCCATTTTCAAGTACCACGGCGCATTCTGTCATCTCGGAGAGCTCGGCGGTAGGACGGGGTATGTGAGCTTACGTTCTTCGATGATGAGGTAAGCTTCTGTTAATGACCAGATTATGAACTA
This sequence comes from Bregmaceros cantori, assembly GCA_900302395.1. NCBI lineage: Eukaryota > Metazoa > Chordata > Actinopteri > Gadiformes > Bregmacerotidae > Bregmaceros > Bregmaceros cantori. Next base: position 10,545 of record OMKY01003891.1, read on the forward strand.
CCCCGAGGCATTTGATCTTTGTCCGTGTCTGCGTCCCTGTCAGGACTCATATCACCACGTGTTCCAACATCCAAGCTTTGGAAAGCAGCTGGGAAATTGTGTCGTACACAGTCTGACACAAGAAAAGCCTCGCATTCAAAGAAAGCAAACAAGATGAGGAAACATGATCAATAATCCACCAGGTGGTCGAGACTTGTGTGTTCTAATTAAGGATGAACCGCAATGACTAATTGTCAGTCTTCTTTTGTGAGGTAGGGCTGTTTGATTTTCCAAAAAAACAAAAAAAAAACTTTTATTTTCTAGATATTTTAAAGTTATTTTTAAAAATGTTTAAATGTTTGTTTTTGGCGTCCGCGTTGGCTGAGTGGTTATGGAAACCGCATCTAACGCAACCCCATTCATGTTAGTGGCGCTGTGTCTACCACAGCGTCGCAAGTTCGACTACGCTCGTCGACTTGTCTGCAATGTCTACCCCCGATCTCTTCAACCCAGTTTCCGACTAATCCTATAAAAATGGAATAACGGCGCTGACGCCGGAAAAAATACTAAAAAAAAAAAAAAAGTTTCTTGTATTGGGAACGACATTGTGACGTCGTACGCTTCTAACAATCTGCCCGAGTGAGCAATAACTCCACCACGTCGGATACACGTGGAGTTGTTTACGACGCAAGCGCTGGGAGTCGCTGCGTTAAAGGCTGTGGAGCATCATCGTGCAAGTTACATTTCTTTAGTTTCCCCAAATGGAACCTTACTGCAATTCGACCAGACGGAAAGACGCCGTCTTCATGGCTGCTGTTGGGCGAGAAGAAACTGACCATCGACTGCATTCCGGACGGGACGAGAGTGAGTCTCTACATTTCCATTTAGGTTCCATTCAAGTTACCTAAAATATTTGTCAAATGAGTGTCTAGTATCTACTAGTAGTATTTCAATGCTGCGTTTCCTTCGCAACGAGTTGGTGCGTGTAGAGCCACGTAACTGCGTAAGGACCAACAGGGTAGCGGCATTATCTCGGAGGCTCCAACTTTTAGCGGAACGCACAGGTGCGCGCAGCCACGCCGGTTGGCGTGCCAACAGGGAACGGCTGTTAACATTCGAAGCCATAATTGCCTCCGCCGTGGGTTCGCCTCCTTCTAAATAAAAACTATCTGCATTTTCCCCCCTAAAACACCTGGCAAATGCAAGAGGGCAACTGTGTTCTGGCTGTCTTCCAAAAAGAATGTCTTCCATTCCTTGCAGAGAGAGAAATAATAAACATGTTTCCTGGAATGAACAAATGTTCATTTTTCTCATAAAAACATCAATTGTAGATATTTATACATAACATTGGCTGGGCTGTCAAACGTCTGAGGATATCGGAAGAAAAATCATCTGCCGGTGGAAAAGTCAGGATTGTTTTGAGCTCTCCAAGGAGCAAAGCTCCCAGCGCCCGGTTACCGGTGGTGACAGACAGAATCCAACGTCCACCAGAATGTGGTAAGTCAATTAAAACGGACTGGAGTGGGTTTTTTTAATGACTCCGTGAGCAGCTTCCCTCAAAAACTCCCACAAAATCTTACGAAAGTGAAGGTACATTATTTAGTCACACATACATTACAGTGAAATTCTTCCTCTGCATTATTTTTTTAAAAATGTTTTTTACAGCTTCTTTTCAGGCTGTTTTTTTCCAAGCTTTATTTTTATTAGGGTTAGTGGAAACAGGTGAAGATGGGGGGTAGGCATGCGGGAAATACGTCGGTGGTGGGATTCGAACCACCGACTCACCGCGCCATTAAGGCATATGCTTTCCAGAGCACTGCCTAACCGACTGAGCTACTGGGCAGCACCTTCCTCTGCATTCTACCCATCCCTAAGGAGCGGTAGGCAGCCGCGGTGCAGTGCCCAGAGGCCAACTCCAGATTCTTAGCAGGTAAACTAGAACATGTTTTTGGTGGTGGGGGAAACCAGAGTGTCCGAAAGAAACCCACACAGAGACGGGGAGAACATCTACACACACAAAGGACCTGGACAGGGTGGGATTCAAACTCAGGACCTTGTTGCTGTGAGGCAGCAGTAATAACCACTGCACCACCGTGAAAGAAGGTAAAAGGAACAATCCATATTTACTGTACATAGGAAGCAGTGATAGAAATATGACGAGATAACTAATCCTTTAATAATACTTTAATTGATCACATTAAGACAACCAAAATTGTGTGCTATGAAGCTGTTGAAACCAACATGAAATCATTAACATTTTGTTTCCCTTTAAAAATTATATTCAAGTCTTTTTAATTCTTTTCAAGGCCTTATTTTCAGAATTACGAATTAAATGCCTGTACCCCTGTACACAAAATGCATCTTTGCCACACAATATTATATTACTTATAGGCTATAGAAATGCACCAACATTTCTATAGCACCAACATTTGTATAGCATATTTCAATTGCACCAAAGAGCAATAGAGTGGAGACAACTGCTGCATGTTGCAGGAGGTGATCGCAGTTTGTAAGCTCATAACAGTTGTCAAACTATTATGTTACTTATAGGCTACTGTTCATTTGGTCATTTCCATAGACGGTATATAAAAAATGGACACCGCGTTCGTTTTGATGTCCGTGCCTACTTCCGGGTTGGTATGGGGGGAGCCTTCTCTCCGGAAATCACGCCCTATGGTAGTTTCCAAAACAAATATTCCAATCTTAGCAGCCTGTTTTAACCTATTTAAAGATTGTTTC
>OMKY01003891.1:13282-31667 GCA_900302395.1 Bregmaceros cantori
GTGGAGCCTAGTCTCAGAAAACCGAGCCCTATGGGAATTCCAAAACAAATATTCCAATCTTAGCAGCCTGTTTTAACCTATTTAAAGATTGTTTCTAATTGATGTTTTAATGTATATTGTCGGGATAATTAAAAGATCTGAACATAACTTTTTCAGTTATCCTGACGACAGACAAACCAACGCAACCAAAAACATGACCTGCTTGGCGCAGGTGAAAATCTGTTTGTTCCTTCTCCTGCCAAATAAACAAGCTATATCTAACCTGGAAAGGTAGTCTGTGGTTTTACTCAAGAATGCGTCACATCATCATTGTGACCACCTAAACAAATATTAAACCTTCCACACGGCCGATGTGAACGCCATGTTTGTAAACAATTCACAGAGTCTAAAGTCGGCCTTCTGTGGGGAAGACTTCCAGTCACAAACTGGTTTTAAACGCTCAGTGGAACCCCCACATTTTCCAGCACACAGGGAGACTACCGCGTTAATAGCGCTCTCCCCAACGCACCAGACACGGAATGTGCGACTCCACCGGACCACAAGGTGGAAACACGTCTAAGGAGAGGGTTAGCGTTTACTGAGGGAAACCTCCGAGCCGCAGCTTTCAAGGTAGATTTGGGATGAGGCGAGTAAAAACTGCCACCGCGCTAAACCACAAGAGACACAGTCACCGCGAGGAATTCCCAACAACAAAAACACGAGACCAGAAATGCTGTTTGTATAGTGTTTGGGTAGTAACGCTACGCCAAAATCTACAATGCTCATTACTTATTTTTTCCAGCGTCAGCGCCGTTTTCCCATCTTCATTGGATAGGATTAGTCGGAAACTGGGTTGAAGAGATCGGGGGTAGACATTGCAGACAAGTCGACGAGCGTAGTCGAACTCGCGACACTGCGGACGCTGCGGTAGACACAGCGCCACCAACATGAATGGGGTCGCGCCAGGTGCGGCATCCACAACCACTCGACCAATGCGGACCCCCACAATGCTCATTCCTTACATCCTTCCAGCAGTCTTATGCAGCCTTGAATGTGTAAATTGTGAAAATTGGAGAGCAAAAATTAATGACAAAATCACACAACTAAAACATCAATTAAAACATTCCAAAGCCACATCATGCGATGGGTGACAAAATCACAAACTCAAAGTTCATAGGAATAAAATAATTCCACAGACCAAAAATAATTCAGATGAAGATGATTTTTGTAAACGTGCATGCAGCAGAACCCTCATACAACAGACTTCCATCTGACACACAATTTTTGAGGCGCAAATGCTATTTTTAATTATTTATTAAGAGATAGTGACAGGATTAAATCGGAAATCGGGATGAAGAGTCGCGAGACGGGGGGGACTTGTGCGAAACCACAGCGTTGCTCGGCCTGTGGCCTGGGGGACGCGCTGTGTTGCTTTTAAACAACTTTAAATCAATCTAAATGTAATCTCTTAATTACTTTTAAAATGTGGTAATGGGATTACGTTGGTTACAATCTTAATGAGTAAATTGTAAATCTAAAGCCCGCTGTGCGTCTTTTTCCATCACACGACTCCAACGCCTGGCGTGGGAGCTGCGTTTTTTGGGAAAACGTGGAGGGCCACACGGGGGGACCTCACAAGTTTGCGCAGCGCGGTTCTTATGCCACTGGGTTGAGTGCACGCACGTGCCAAGCGAGTTGTCTGGGCTTACACCAGTTCCTTTGCCCTAAACATGCTACGACGTGTCTGCGTTCTCTCAAAATCGTACAGAGTTTGTGCTCACCACACTTTCGCAAACCACTGTACAACAGTGATAAACAACAAGCTTGACATTTTACAAACATTTTACAAATTACAATACATTTACAAATGACATTTCACAAATGTTTCATAAACATTGACTTACGCTTCTATCAAGAAAAAGAGAAAAGTTGCAGAAGGCACAATCCTATTAAATAGGATTGTGTGTTGATACAATAATAGTAATAAAACATAGGATTGGCGCGTTCCAAGTACATTTCACATTCACGCAACAATGCCAGCACATGACATGCGAGGCGGTTTTACCACGACCCATTGGACAGGACAGGTGTGAAAGGACAGGTATGTTGACTATCGGAGCCGGGATTCGAACCACTGACCTTCCGGTCTTAAACCATGTGGTTGTCGGAAAGGCCGCACTACCAACTGAGCTACCTCCACCCAATATATGAATTAATATTTCATCCTCTAGCGAGGAACCATACGTCACACAATATTAATTTCCAGGACACCGGCTCAGTTATCTCCAACAGAGAACGGGATGGATGAGAGAGTAGCACAAAACTTTATTGGTTTATCATTGATAAACACAAACTACAAAGATGGATTTGAGCACATCAGGGATACAAATGAAGTGCTACATCATGAGGTATTGGCCCACCGAGCAGGCTCCAGACTGCAGTCTTTATAGAAGTGTCCTCCGCCAACACAAACACTACATGTTCCAACGTTGTTGGAGGCAAAAAGGCATAAAGCATTTTTCTTGTGGTTTAGAAGTGTGACTCCCAGAATATTTCAAACATAACATTGTAGTGAATGCACGCGCGGTGCATTCTGGGCCGCCACAGTTGGCGGTCCTCCATGTGCCTACACGCCTCTATATAAAGAGTCAGAACGAAGCTTCACAATGACTGGGCTCAGTTATTGTCGATCAGAGTTCCTCTTTCCTCAGCTCCTCCACAAGGGGGTGCTTGCATTACAATACACTAATGGGGAATTGCTAACACAAAAACAGAATTAACAGAGCACGACATAATTTCTTGAATGTTTTGTACTTCCACTAACTATATGCACTTCTAAATAAACAGCAGGCAATACTCCCTAAAGACCCAGTAGGACTACTTGGCAGGGTTCAGTGTACAAGGACACTTGGACATTATGGTGTCATCATTGCGGTCAGACGAACAGCCAGACAGCAATATTTGCATAGCATTATTTGTTTAAAGTCCTGCATTATTGATTTATCCATGGTAATATGCCATCAACTGCCAGTAGATGGCAGCCCAACTATGAGTCTACGCCCACTGTATCTTCCCCTATAGACGAGTTCAGCAGGTATTTCCGGTTAAATTTGTACTCTGAACGTCACGTCCGGTGCCATTTAGTTTGCCGTGCTTTTGGCTATTTTTCAACATGTCTATTTGGTGGGAGCACACACCTACAGGGTTATTTACAAAGGATGGTGGTAGCCTATTGGTCCAGAAGAACATGTGATCACTCAATGAGTAACTTCAAGTAGGTTTTTGACTGTATTTCATCAATATGTATGTAAAATGTTGAATGAAGCAAGGGGGTGATGTGTAACTGGTCACAGAGCGACATCTAGTGGTCGGCTTTTGAACTGGTGTGCGTTTTGAATGTTTTGTGTCCTCCTACCGCAGCCTTCTACCAGACTTTATATACATACATATAGTTACCGGAAGTGACAAACAGAAGCGCGAAAGACAAAATGACTCCCCCCAGTGTTTCACACGTAAACTTGTCTATATAATGGGTGTGAAGTGGTAAAATATATCACTTAACTGTACGTGAAAAATGTCTGCCCCCCGCCACGACATCACATGCAACATCCCAATTCCTAGACACATACAGCGCTAGTTCACCATTTTTTTCCCCCAGCCCATTCAGGCAGTTTTTTTCCAAGCTTTATCTATTAAGGTTAGCGGAAACAGGTGAAGATGGGGGGCAGACATGCGGGAAATACGGTGGCGAGATTCGAACCACCGACTCACCGTGCAATTGAGGCATACGCGTGCTTCCCAGCGCTCTGCCTAACCGACTGACCTACTGGGCAGCACAGTTCACCATTTTAAAGTAAGACATAAATGTAAAGGTGAAGTGCCACATGCCAAGGACTAAGGCGATTCCTGAGGGTTTGGGCCGCAGCATTCCTCACAGAGGACAGACAGGGTGACAGAGCAGCTGTGCAGCACGTAGCGACAAGCCCTATTAAGAGTGTATTAGATCTGACAACACCCTGCCCAGGGAGCGGGGACTAATTGAGTCGTCGTCCATAGTCTATTTATTGTCTTTAATTACCAAACACACTCACACCTTTCATTAGCAGACATCCATTTCTATCAGGCCGGTGTCGCGCTTCCTAAAGCCTCTTTGCATCTCTGGGTTGCCGGGCGACAAATTATAGCCGGCCTTTTTTTGGAAGACGCGTGGAGCCTCCGGCAGAGAACATTCTTTGCTGGCGGATAATGGACACTCACGGGGGCTGATGATGGCGCGGACGGCGTAGGCTGGCGCGGCGCCATCAGGGACATTTTAAGTAACGCGTTATTGGTGCGAACACGCCATCTAAGCGAGACGCGCCCCATTCATTGCCCTCTCGGATGCGCCACCGTTCAATTTAAGCCACACGCACCTCCACGCCCGCGGGACGCGCCCACCTTCGTTGTTTGTGTGTGTTTTTGTTTTCATCACAAACATTTGGTTGCTAAGGTAAACATGGTGCCTAGCACCGTTTGTGGGCATGGCTGGTTGGTGCGGGCTTCCGCTCGGTGGCCGAGGGTAAGTAGGGGAGACCCCAACCCCACCTTTTTCTTTTCCAACGGGCCATAAAGCTGTTGATGGCCGCGTGGCACACTGTCGCCTTGTAATGGCAGCGTCTCGTGTGGTCCCGGGTGCCCGGCCTCCCCTGTGGTGGCCCTTTACTGCCCTACCTTGTCCCACGCAGGGATGGGAAAATATTTGGTCCAAAACACAGTGTTGGTCTAAAAAGCACTGCTGGTTTCATTCTGACCTGCTCAATGGTTTTTTTTTTGCGCGTCAGGCTCCCCTCATTTTGGAAAAATACATTCACATCTACGAATGTCAAAATTTGATGTGTTATTCAGCTGTATTTTATTGTTTGACAGTTCATTTTGTTTTTTTAAATTACCTAAACTACAAAAAAAGATGTGTCGGAGGTCGATAGCGACCAAACACAGCAAATAGTTATAACTAAGTACTTTTGACTTTTTGTGATGTTATAATAATTATGATGGCGCCGACTCCAGTGTCCGAAATTTCGGTTGTTGCTTTTCAGTGCACGATAAGTGAGTGCACTTTATAGGGAGTAAGGCGTAGGGGATTGGGAACAATTTCGGACACGGCCTGCATCTCTACAGGATCTCAGGAGCTGGCTCAATCAGACCGGCTTCAATGACCGGGAAGGCCAGAAAACGAGACTGGCAGGAACATGGCCGACAGAGCCGACCAGAGAAAAGGCGGTGGAATGAAGTCCATTTATTTAACCTGGGAGCTCCACCTGTCAGGCCTGATGTAGCGCTGGAGTCCTGACGAGCGGCGTAATGTGTGTGGTGAAGACCCTCCAACATGTCACGTCCAGAGGCCTCGTGTTGTTTGAACACGATCCACGCGGTGCCATGTCCCGGGTCGGGGGCAACGCACCGCACATTAGATGTGAGGAGAGCGTTATCTGACAGTCGTCTTGCTCGTTGCCATATGGAAGCTGACACTCTGAGCTTTTAGCGAACGCCGGTGGGGGACGGGAAAAACAAAACCAGACATCTAAATGCCAAGGGCTTGAAACATGACGTGTTGCCTGTTGCTGCTCTCCCTGCAAAAGGTGAACTCCCCAATTATTTACCGGGGGTAAGAAGCCCTGGAAAGAAGCGCTTCAACATGTAATGTTCATGAAAATCATCATCCCAGAAGAAGAAGAAGAAGGGTTGAAACAGCTGCGTGCTTTCTGATCACTTCCAGGTTGCGCCGTCTTGGCGGGTAGACGCGCCCCGCGCAGAGAGACGACCGCAGTGCGCGGTTCAGATAAACAAACAGCGCGCGGAGCGGGGCCGGGACAGCGGTTTATGCAGAGCAGCCTCAAGGCTCGAGGCGTTTTTCGTTTCGCGATTGTTTAGGGCACGAATGGGATGGTGTTGCACCCATTTTATCCTCGTGTTATGTTCTCGGGACAGTTTTAGAGCACCGCAGTTTGTGGTCTCTAGCGTGATGCTTGAGACATCAGAAGGGGGATTTGGACATTTGCAGCGTCACTCCACCAGAGTATGTCATCTGGGTAGAAAAAAAAAACACTCAACATGACACTCTAGACTTTGTTTAGTGTTCACGACAGCTTTTCCTCTCCAGCAGATTCTATTTAGGATTTTTTACAGACTTTCAGGGTCAGAAATCTGCTTTCAAAACAGACTTGTAGGAAGCAAGAGGAAACGAGAGCTTCTCAGAACATTTGTGAACTAACTAGAAGTAAGCAGTCGTTGCCGACTGCAAAAGGGATATCCCCGAAAAACGATAGGAGCATCAATGAAACCCAGGAATATTGTAGGGCCGTGATTTCTGGATTCAACGAATCGGAATTGTGACATCATAGGGTGCTTCCCACGGTGTTGGCAAACAAGATTTTGTTGTTATCATACAAAGGAAAAAGTAATCAATAATGTTTTGCTTTATATGAAATTAAATCTACTTACTTTATCTTAAAATAAAATAAAAATGTTGTAAAACATGGCTCAAGAAATGGGGCGAGTCAATCCAGCCCATCAGAAGTTATGGATCGAGCAGAAGTTTGGTCATCTTGAATTCAGCCATTTAAGTGTTGGCCTCCAAAATCTCATCTGTTCATGAACCTACCCTAGAGCATTAACCCACCAAATTGTTCCAATAAAAAAATCAATAAGTTAGCGCTACAACATTAGCGGTGCACCGATCACATTTTTTTTCTCCCGAACCAATTCCGATCCTTGGATTTTAAGGATCGGCCGATCCCGATCTCCGGTGCTGGGGCCCGATACCAAGCTCCTGCTTTGCTTGGGATATCACTAGAGCAGAACTTTATTCTGGTTATGTTATTATCAATATCCCTAAATAATAACACATATCAGTAAACATAACTTTATAATTCTCTACATGAGTATCATGTAGGAGTATCGTCCCACAGCAGCAGCAGCAAATGATGCTGGCAGAGCGCACAATCATCCACTCTCCAGAGCGGAGCGCTCTGCCGATCCTGATCGGGACAAAAACACGAGGCCCGATCTTTGGAAAAAAAGTCTGATCGGCCCCCGATCACCGATCTGAGGATCGGGTCGGAGCACCTCTAGTTGAGATTATGGCTCCAGCTAGCTGCTAGCAGTTGTATTGTTGGACAGGTGCAGGTTGAAGCGTGGACAGGTATAGGTTAGATGGTCTGCTGAAAGAGCAGTTGGATCCCCCCTACCTGCCATCCACAACCTATTTGAGGCAAGAATTAGGGGCAGGGCGGGGAACATTGCATCTGAGCTCCTCCTGCCTCTGGCAGACGGTTTCGAGCCCTGCTCACCAAGACTACCAGATTCAGAAATAGCTTCTTCCCCACTGCAGTACTGCTTCTGAAGTCCAACAAGAGCACCGCCACTCACAGGTTGCCGAACCCGTTAAAGTGAACTAAGCTATTACAATGTTAGTAGTACATTGTTGTAAATACTACCGATGTTTCTTTCCATGTTGTGTTTTATTACTTGCTGTACCAAGAAGTGAACATATAACCAAAGTCAATTTCCATGTGTGTGCTTACTCAATATGGTGATTCTGATTGAGAACCAGCCTCTACCCATAGCGTGACTCCGCTATAACATAACTCTACAGTAAGATAGGACAGTCTGCGTATCTCTCCCGCGCCTCCAACACATGGCTCCCATTAACGGACAATCACAAGATAATGGCCATGCCGAGTCCTCGCGGTTCTATTGTTAGGGTCTGGAATCTCCAGCAGAGGGAGAGGTTATATCAATAACGACACATGGACCTCAAATACAGTAGGGAAAACAGTCGGCATTATAGGAAGACAATGGGAAGAACCCGACACGGCCAAGATGGTTCCACTTATGGACAGAAAGTTTACATCAAACTCTACAACTTTTCTTCTTGACGTTAAAAGAAAAGTGAAACCATAAAAATGAGTTTTGTCTCATGAGAAATGTATGGCATTCACAAGAGAAAACTAATGATTTTACTTAAGTAAAGTTAAAAGTAGTAATTAATCTTTTTTAATGTTGGGGTGACATCCTGTGTGTATGAAATTGTCAAAAATATTACTTTTTTGCATATAAAAAAAGAATTTTAGAATGGTAGAAAATCCCCCAACAATCTAATATCCATGTTCGAGGCTAAAATAGATAAAAATTAATCAAATGTAGTCCGACGAAGAATTTGTGACGTCACAAAGTCCACAATTTCAAAATTAACCAAAATCTGGGAGGACTTCAAAATGCCCACATGAGGCAAATATTGTAAAGCAAACACAATGACCCAGAATAGTTTTAAATGATTTCTACTATGATTTCTCAAGCCCTTAGCCTCTAGCAAACTGTTTTAATGTGTTTGAACGTGTTCCTAATAGTTTTTAACTTGTTTAAGGTCACTACCAGAGTAAGTGTACTCCACCCACGGACAGCTGAGTGAAATATAACAACTGTCCTAAGCCTGTTTTGTACGACCATCTTTATGTATCGCATATCTCTGCTGAAAAGTTTAATGACTCTGTACAGTCTGTCCTAAAATAAAATGAATTCATTCTTTCAAGTGAAAACCTTTGCCCACCCCTGGGGTAGCGGCTCAAGGTCCCGACCGATTCGTGGCGTACCACTAGCCCAGGGAGGAGCTGGGGTTTGATAGGACACCTGCCTGGAGGTCTTCCAAATAGCCCGTGGAGGGGCCCAGGGGTCAGGCTAAACTCCTTCAAGGCCCCGTATCGTTTTACCTGCGCTAGGTTATAAGTTTACCCATTCGAGAAGACTGTAAAAAAACCCCTGTAAAACGCACAGACGATGCTGTAAGTCGCATATATAGCACTTCATGAGAATGTATGCTTAGCAGTGTTGCTAGGCTAGTACTATTTATTGTAACCAAGTTAGATTAGACTACTTTATTAAGGTAAATAAGTGGTTACATTTCAGCAGGTCGTTTTACCAACACCCACGTTACTAGGAGTGTATTCTACAACAGCTATTCCCAACCGGGGGTCCCTGGGCCACTGTTTGGGGGTCCGCTAAGCGGCCGAGGTCCATTTCCGTTTAAACCAGCGATCTGCTGCAGTACATTTCCTGCCACAAGAGGGGAGTAAAGCATCTTATAAACTCAATGCAGCTAGCCGTCAGCTAGATGGTTTAAGTGAGTTTTTGATTAAATAAAACATTGACCCTGACAGCGTTGTTCACCAATTTAAAGATATAGTATGTCGTTTTTCACAGTATTACAAATGCTGCTACTATGTTATTTTGTGTCTCAATTAATTATTTTACAAAGATGACATGAGATATTGAAATGTTGAAGTCTTCAACAGCATAATTTAAATTTTATTAGATGTGCACCATAAACAATGGAGTATGTTTTTTAGGTGTCCGCGAGTTGCTTTGGGCTCGGTCCTTGGGATCAAAAAGGTTGGCAACCCATGTTCTACAACCTTGGGTGCAAAACTAATGTTATAAGTAACATGGAGGAGTAGGCTCGTTGGAGCTAATAGTAAAACTGAAAGGTTTAGTTAACAGGAAGGTTATCTGCAATATGAGAATATAGAGAGACATCAAAAAGTTTGATATATATTTTTTTTTAAGTTATTTTTTGGGCGCAAGCGCCGTTTTTCATTCTTCATTGAGAGAGATAGCAACAGGATTAATCGGAAACCAGGATGAAGAGTTGGGGTAGACATTGCAGAAATGCCGAACAGGGGATTCGAACCTGCGGTGCTGCTCGACCTGTGGTCGGGGAACGCGCTCTCTAACCGCTCGGCCACCGCGCGCCCCATTTTTCAATATTAACAATGATTGAGATTAATAATCGGTCCAGAGTTTTACAGCCATTTTACCTCCCACTATGTCTTTAAGGAAGCAATTGGAACAACACAATGTGGGAAAATGGTTTAATAGTTTAACTCTCAAATCTTGCATTCAACTTGATCATGCATTGTGGAACACTGCAACCTTTGTGAAATTTTGTTACGCAAAATGTTAGAACAGTTCACCGTTTCAGGTGCTGGACAACAATCGACCAAGGATTTAGTCGCTCAAACACATGCTAACCAGTGTGCTCCAGAGTAGTGCGTTAAAACCCAAAGGAAAAACTTCTCAGCGAAAACAAAACAAAGAATACTTCTGTCAAAACCACACCAGAAAGAGCACTCTCCAAGCCTGTGCATTAGTCAATTATATTAGGAGTACAAAAGGCCGGCTGAATACTGTTATGCACGGTGGTTTTAGAAAGCGTAACTCTTCATTAAATTAATAGGAAACACATTGTGTTGGTGGAGACAGAGGACGCTGATAAAACAGTGAGGAGAATGACAAGGTTAAGGAAACCCAATTAGATTCCTGGGAAGCAGGAAATCGAATGTAGCGTAGCAGCCAAGCGTAGCTTCCCTTATTTCCTCAGCCTTTGACGTCCACGAGCACTCCCGCCCTCCCGCTCCCTCGCTCCATCGCCATGTGGAATGCGGGGGGAGGGGGCTGCGCCTGTCCGATTGGACATGGCCACGACCCGCCAGGCTGCTGCAGGGAATCGCCTGCGTTCACCGGCCCGGCGGTATCTGCGAAGGCAGGGCGGTGGACTCTCCCCAGAGCGTATCGATTCCGCCGCGCTGCGCGGCGACGAGGCCGCCGTGCGGGGAGACGGACAGTTGATGTGGTCGGGGCGCGGCTCTCACCGTGATCCCCGCTAAGCCGTCCGTAAGGAGTCTTTACTCAGTGACACATGGAAGGCATCAGGGCGAGGGCTGCCGGTCACGGCCCCAGCCCCCCTGACTACACGGCGTTGTATTTCCTATTGTTAATGCATCGCACATCAATCATGAGCAGGGGGGACACAATGACAGGTCGGTCGAACGGTGTGAGTATATTACGGTTCACGCGGCATCCTCCATACCAGGCCTGGTAATCAGGCAGATCGCCATCTACTGGTAGATGGTGGGTGGTGTCTGGAGAAGATCTACAGAGAAAATATACTAGCACTGCAGCTTGCAAATAAATAAGATTAAAGTAAACTCCTTTTACATTGATTTGATTTTATTGAAAAATATGTCGATTGACACAATACTTATTTCTGCTGTACAATCTAGCAATAAATGTAATGTAAAAATATTCATATTGAAATGTAACTCATATTAAACCGTTTATTTCCATTATTTTTTTCAGCGCAAACCTTTTTTCACCTTTTTTTTGACAGGGTGTGAAAGGGGCTTGCAAGAGTGGGAAAATCAGATGTGCAGCACATGCCGGTGAATGAAAGCGAAATGAAATTGCCAAATAGCGACAAAGAGGGAACATCACAAGAAAGTTAATTTAGGTTACAATTTAGTTTGGTCGAAACTACAACAACAGAAATGGCTTAAAATAGGATGAGAGAGAGACAAAGGAAGGAGGGAGGAGAGGGAAGAATACAAGAGAAGAAGGGTGTTCCTTGCTCCAAAGTGTCAAATATGGTCTAATCTCAGATGATCCAGTGTTGTCATCAGGTTTTGGACTCCAAAAGAAAATCCAACATTAGTTTGATATTAGCTCAATGAACTTTTGTATTAGCTCAATGAGCCTCAGTGCCAAGCCATGTCTATCGTCTAATTGACAAACCCATTACTTGTGTGTGGGTGCCTCTGTATACGTATTAAGAGCTGATGATAATCGATTATTTAAATAATCGCCAACTAATTTGATTATCGATTAATCGACAGCGATTAATCGTTTCATGGTTTGGCCTATTCTTTGCTCAAACATGTTGAATATATCTTGTTCCTAATGCAATTGTTCCAGTGTCAAGGCCCCAATACAATAAAGACAACACGTAAGCCTGCGTGAAAGCCCAATATGTTATAATTTAGCCTGTAAGCGTAGGCTCTTTCATGCTATTACTATAAAATGGAGATAGAGAAACAGCAAAAAGTTTGTAATATTAACATTGCAAACTTTTAATAATGTTTCATAATCATAATTAATGCTAATAATCGTTCTGATGTGAAATGAACCGATTAATTGCCAGTAAAAATTAATCGATTATCAAAATAATCGTTAGTTGCAGCCCTAATACGTATGTGCAGATACTAGCTTACTAATAGGGTGGGGAGATTGTGGGCCACATTGCTCCATGTATTTTTGTTGTATTGGTATGGAGCACTCTGCATTGCTCTGCATGAAAGGTGCTATATAAATAAAGTTTGATTTGATCAAATGAATCCCTTGTAAGCCCGTGGCTCAGCGGGAACAGATCAGGTTTTGGAGGAGTTGTTCAGTGGATTCCAACACACAACAAAGCGCAGCACCCTGCATACTCGGGCGCGCATAAAACACCAAGGAATGCAATCCGATATTCTCAGCCAGGCCACGTCAAACCGAAGGCTCCCTGGCTACCTCGCACAGTCGGCACTATATTTCACGGCAGAACGCACCCCACTTAAGCGTTAGCAGGGCCGTGTGGGTGCAGGGGCGGGGGGTGCGCGAGTGGGAACGGTGCGGGAGCGACCCAAGGGGAGCGCGCGTCAGGGTGGACGTTTGGCAGGTCCCGTGAGGTCGTTAACGTTTTGCATACACACGCACACACTTCTGTGCACATGCGAACACTTAGCATGTGTGTATGACGCTGGGCAGCTACGACAATACAGTGAAATAAATCATGCGACGGCGGCGGTTAGCGCCCGAGCGTGCGCACGCACGCGTGCTTGGCCTCGTCGCGCGGCGAGTGACCAGGAGCGAGGTCACGTTCCAACCCAGGCGTCCCCTCACCCTCCTCCCCCTCCACAGCACTACTGGATACCGTGCGCCAGGGTGGAAAACACGTCTACAAGAAATGCCTTTGCAGGGGATTTACGACGTGTGAAGAAAAGAAGAAACAGGAGGAAAAAGAAAAGAAAGGTTTTTTTTTAAACAGACAAATTATGCACAGCACCCCATCATCATCATCATCATCACAGCTTTTGCAGTTTTCCCTTGATGCAAGAATCAACTGCTGACTTTAGGGCTTGTTTGCTTTGCATTGATTGCAATTTCAATGTTCAGGTAAAAGAAGCAGAGGAAGACAACCCAGAAAATGGTGCAACAACATATATGAGGACATGTCTGACAAGGGATGTCCCATGCTGGTGCACATTCTGCTACAAGTTTTGTTAATTGGTTTTATTTTTTTAATATATTGATCATATCATAATTGTATTTGTTGTACTTGACTGCTTTGGAGTGTAGTGTTTTGATTAGAATAGCTCTCGTGTGGATCAGTGACCCACAAACGCATGATTTAATAATCCGTGCAACTCGTTCCATTTTCCCATTCTTTTTGGAATTACTAGGACAAGCAGCCAGCCTATTGGTCCAGAAGTGGACATGTGACCACTCGGTGAGTAACTTCAAGTCAGATTTTGACTGTATTTCATCAATATTTATGTAAAATGATGAACGATGCAAGGGAGATGATGTGAAACTGGTCACACAGCGTCGCCTAGTGGCCGGATTTTGAATTGGTGAGCATTTTGTGTGTTTTTTGTGAGTCACCGTGGTCCACTACGACGAGATTAAATGGAACTCATACAGACACCGGAAGGGTGTTTCATACAAAATGCCAGCCCCCTGTATTTCGCGGGTAAACTCGTCTATAGTCGAGTATTTTTGTAGTCATGATTAATCGCTTCAGCTCTAGCTGTGTTCATTCACTGTTCTTCATTATTTAAGGAGAACGTTTGGCGAACCATCAAACACCAGAGGATATAAAAACTAAGATTGTCACCAAAAAGAGTATGGTGTCAGGGATGAGTGGTCTGTCGTTCATTCCAGACAGGTACACGTTTACTAAACTCATTGATGGACGCGTTGACGGGTTTGGTGGCTCCGTGGAATGTACTGAGGAGGATGGAGAGAGGACCACAGGTCAACACATTACACACACTTTAATAAGAGGACCACAGGTCAACAGTTCAACACTGGCCCCCGGTCACTGCCACACAACCAGCCTGCATGGGCGGCCAAGCATGGTGGAGAGAGAGGGAGGGAGAGAGAGAGAGCGAAGACGAGGAGGAGAGAGAGAAAGAGAGAACTTGCATGTGAGAACAGATAGCTAAAAGAGAGATCTGAGACAAGAGTGTGAACGAACGGAGAGATAAAATAGAGAAAGTTATTTTTTAAAAATCTTTGACGATAAAATCTAATTCATTGTAATTTTCAATTTTTTCGTCAACTTTTCTTTGCCAAATTGTATTCATTAAAGATATAAATGAGTGAGAGACCTGACAGGTTCATTCATTTGAATAACACTGTATGGGGTTGTGTGAAACATTCCAGGTTAGCAGGACCATCTCAATTCTTTCAAATCCCAGGGAGAAGAAATGGGGATTGGTAACTTTCCGTCTTAAAAAGATCAACCTCCCCAAGAAAGATCTGAAAAAGAGAGCATAGAGTGTGAGAGAGATGGAGAGATTCCACTGTGAACCACAGTAAGCCAACACAGGATAAACCTTAAACCTGGCAATCCTGACCAGAAGACCAGTCCATTCAGCACACAGTACTCCTCAACCTCTGCACATGTAGCAGACTGTCCACATCACATTCTTCCGACTGTCATCCTCATTAACCCTAGTATACACGATTGGCGACCGAGATCAAGAAATGCAAGCTTCCCAAAGCAATAAAACTATGGTGGGTATTCCGTTATTTATACTTTGTACTTACATATTCTCAGATTTGCCAACCACCCAGATGATCAACTGGGTGGTTACAAGTAACAAATTTGTAACCAACAACTTTGGACAGCGCTAAAAATAGCACACAAGTGCACCATTTGAAACGATGGCTGTGTCCGAAATCGCTCCCTATAGACGAGTTCGGAGGGTACTTCCGGTGTCTGAACGTCACTTCCGGTGTCATTTACCTGCCGTGTATTTTGCTATTTTTTAAACATGTGTATTTGGTGGGAGCACACACCTACAGGGTTATTTAAAAATCGTGGTGGTAACTTGTGGCGTGCTATTCCTCACCCAAAAGCTCTTGTGCGGATCTGTGACCCACAAACGCATGATTTAATAATCAGTTCAACTCGTTCCATTTTCTCATTCCTTCTACTAGTTCAAGGAACTAGTAGAAGCAGCCAGCCTATTGGCCCAGAAGTGTGACCACTCGGATTTTGACTGTATTTCATCAATATCTATGTAAAATGATGAATGATGCAAGGGAGATGATGTGTAACTGGTCACACAGTGACATCTAGTGGTTGGATTTTGAATTGGTGAGCGTTTTGTGTTATTTTTGTGAGCCAACGCAGTCCACTACGACGAGATTAAATGGAACTCATATAGACACTGGAAGTGTGTTTCATCCCGACGGGACAAAATGCCAGCCCCCTGTATTTTGTGGGTAAACTCGTCTATTCCCTAGCGCAGTATATGGAGGCATGTCATTTTTTTATGGGTGTCTGAATACTCCATGTACCCTATATTTAGTGCACTCAAAGTACCCCACAATGCACCGCAAAAAGTAGTGAGCAACGATGTACCCAAGACCAAGCAATATAATCCATAATGCATTGCGAGACGCATTCAAACTGACCTAAACTACAAACAGGGAGCAGCAGTGGAGGTCAAAAGCGACAACCACGGCAAATGGTTATAAATCCAAGTACTTTTGACTTTCTGTGATGATTCTAAAAATGTATAATGTTATAATAATTTTGACAGTGCCAATTTTAGTGTACGAAATCTCTGTCATTGCTGTTGAATGAACTAGAAGTTGAGTGCTCTATTTAGGGCTCTATTTATAGGAGATAGGTAGTGATTTCTGACACAGCGAGCGTATGTCAACTGCAACTGCAAGCATGCCAGTGTCTGCAGAACTTCTGCTCTCCGTATAATGATAATCTCTCTTGCCTTTGACTTCCATTAGAACAAAACCCCATCATGTAGGATGAGTGAAGATCACTGCCAGGGGGCGCCCCGGGGACCTTCCACGTTTTTCCTATTGAACCCCCGTCTTTCCACAGCTGACCTTATGGTTATTTACCGGCGCTCAGGGCGGCGTGACCCTCCCACCGCCAGGGACCAACCTTCGGTGTAATAACCAGACTTCAAATCCAACACCTGATATCCTTGAATTGGACAAAATTACTGTACACATGTTCCATGACACACTTCAAATCACCCCCTCCGGCTTTTTGACGTGTTTTCCTCTGCCGAGTGGAACCCTACTCTGGGGGGATGACGCATGCGCTGGGATCTCGTTTCTCCCGTGAGGACTGC
The DNA here is from genome assembly GCA_900302395.1 of Bregmaceros cantori. NCBI lineage: Eukaryota > Metazoa > Chordata > Actinopteri > Gadiformes > Bregmacerotidae > Bregmaceros > Bregmaceros cantori. The sequence continues at coordinate 29,503 of OMKY01003891.1, forward strand.
GGGTCCCTACAGCTATTCCCGCTTTTTTTCTCTTCATGCGCAGATGCACAAATAGGATGATGTAAATATGCCGGTGTAGTGTAGTGCATCATCATGGATGATTTCCTTCCAGAGATCGCTCCAATTGATGAGTTCGGCGGGTAGTTCTGGTAAGAATTCTAGGCTGAATATGACTTTCGGTGGCGTTACGTCGCTGTGTTCTGACTTATTTTACAATTCGTCTATTTTTTTTTCCAGCCTGTTCAGGCCGTTTTTCCAAGCTTTATTTATTAGGGTTAGCAGAAACAGGTGAAGATGGGGGGCAGACATGCGGGGAAATACGTCGGTGGCGAGATTCGACTCACCGTGCCATTGAGGCATATGCGTGCTTTCCAGCACTCTGCCTAACCGACTGAGCTACTGGGCAGCACACAACTTGTCTATTTAATTGGGATAGCACACACCTATTGCATTAAAAACTAGAAGCACTCATTGCAAACCTGCGCTGTAGTTGTACAAAAAAAATTGTACTTTTAGTGCTAGCAGTATGTGTGGCAAACCATTACCAATGCAAGTGCTTGTAGTGCAGCTGGTAACCAGAACAATCGTGCATTTTGTGGTAAAAGCATGAAATTTGGTACACGTATAGCCAAAGGCATTCTCAAAAGATTTGGATATGGAGCCACAAGGAATTTTCAACATGGCGCTCATGGCAGCCATTTTTCAAAATGGCCGTCAGCACTGTTTTCTTGTTAACGATGGATATAATATGATATTTCAGACTTATTTACCACACATAGTACTTGGTAAATGTCTTTTGGGTAATTTAAATTTGTCATTGAATATTCAAGATGGCTGACATCTTTCAAGATTGTAGCCATCACTTTTATGACTGTCTAAAATGGGTGATCTCGGTGTCATTTTATTTATTTATGCAGAATTAAAATTTGGAACTTTACAATCAGAAATGGTGACCACAGTAGTCATCTTGGTGACCACTGGTCACTTATGATTCCTGTTTATGTCAAGATGGCAGCCATATTTCCGAAATTTCCAAAATTACATCTTTCAAGTAAACTATCATCTATGTTATTGTATTTGAAATGTTACACAATAAACTAAAAAAAAGAGAACAGTAATAGAGTGGATGTTGAAGCACAACCAGGGCACACTGGTGACACCACTGCTGTGAAACTCAGCATGGGGTTCAGTGCCAGCTAAATACACTCCTCTTAATAATGCCATTTTCTGTATTTAATGTGCTAGTTGTGGGATAGTTAAGTGGTAGTGTTGTTTAGTTTCCTAAATGCTAAGAAGAGTACCAGTGGTTAGATAACGCAACTGAGGTCATTGAAAACAAAAGAACTGCAGGTGATTCTTTGGATACCTCTTGGGCTGCCTTCCATGCTAGCCGCCAGACACCAGGAATCCGTCCCACTGTTCTTCTTCCACTTTTTCAGGAAAGTGCTCATACTGTGGCTATGATCAAGCATTCACTTGATGTCATAAGTAAATCTGTGGCACACTTGAATCCTGGCCAGAGTCCGGTGATCACATTTGACCAACCATTATATGCCCTGGCAAAACAAATCCAGTTTAAATGGCCAGAGAAATATGGTGAAGACAAGCTGGTGGTAATGTTTGGTGGACTGCATGTTGAGATGGCGGCACTGAAGATGTTGGGGAACTGGTTTCAAGGAAGTGGTTGGGTTGAAGCACTAGTGCAAGCTGACATCTCATCTCCAGGGATAGCTGATTCCTTCCTCAAAGCAGCCCATGTATCACGCACCAGGAGAGCCCATCAAATTACATCAGCGGCTCTAAATGCTCTGCAGCACCGAGCTTATGACAACTATTGTCAAACTCAAAACTCAAAAGTTCCTCTAGCGTTTGAAATTTGGTGCAGCCAGAGAGCAGAAAATATCCCACAATTCCAATACTGGTCTATTGAATGCTTGCATTAAAGGAGATGGTGGTGCTGTGGGCCTCACTGACAACCCATTTGCACTACTGCGATGGATGGTAGCAGGACCAGAAGTTGCCCGATCCATACAGGAGTTTGAGATTGATTCCAAGAAATCAGATAACACATGTCACCATGACCAAACAACAAGTGTCCAGGTCTCATTCATCAAAGATGTACAATCTTTGGTCAGTGCAATGGAACATTTTGGAAATCCATTTGA